>DWPA01006282.1:0-11121 GCA_018251375.1 Calpodes ethlius
TCTGGGAGTCTGACATTTTGTAAAGATAAAGTTTACACCGGTAAGATGTTCAACCTGCAAGTTTTACGTCTGCAGAGAGAGTCACTAACAAAATAGTTACAGAAACAAATACTCATGAATAAAAAAATATAAATTTTGTTTATACCCCCTTTGGCCTAAATATTTTTCTACATTGTAAACCACACCCGTCTGCAAAATTCCAGCATTCTATCTGAAAAGATTGTTTTTCTTGTGAACCTGGTTAGAGCATCCTTGTGAAAATTAACAAAACACTTTAATATCATATCTAATTATTTCAACAAGTTAACGTCATTAAGAGGTATTTCGATATTTAAATTCAGGACATTTTGTATTATGTTTGGATACATATTTAAGTTATTTATATTTTTAAATCTTAGTACGAGTATCTAGGTAAGCTTATTGAAGCGAAAAAGGTAAATTCATTCTCGAGACAAATTATCTAACCGTAACGGATGACCAACAGAATCGCACAAACTTTCTTGCTTGGAGAATGTTATAAGCTTTGTACCATTGAGTTGAATCCTGAAGGCAATCGTGGTATAACTCCTTTGTAATTGTCTATATAGTGGTTTCGATTGACTTGGCTGTCCATTTGGTCCATTTCTGGTTTGTCATATAAAAAAATAAATGATATGAGGTTTGCCTGGCTTCCTCTTACTTAAGTCAGAAGCCAATCGACGTGTCGTGTTCCAGGTATTTAAGGCAGTTTTCAAATTCATATATTGTAACTATTCAATATATGTGATATCAATAACTGATCCACTGTTCAGCTCAGGGATCTCTTTCACAATACGGCGGGCACAGGCCATAGTCAAACGCTGGCCAAATTCAGGTTCACAGTGTTGGAACACGTCTGAGAACATTATGTAGAACTCTCAGGTATGCAGTTTTCCTCGCGATATTAATTCTCATCAAAGCAAATTATACTTAATTTGTAACACGCCCGTGACTTTTGGTAATATACATTTATTTTTATATTAAAAATCATGTCATTTTTTACATACGTACGAAAATACCATATCTTGAACTACAATTATTGTCATTTTTATTCTATAAAATTACCATATCCGAATACAATATCTATAGATAGTTAGATACACCGTAGAATTGATTTCAGTGAACACATAAGTTTTGACCATTACTTCGACCCTATGATTATGTGGTAAACTCATTTTACTTCTATATAAAAGTAATTCTATTCGCGGCGTTGAAAATACGTGGACGTCGAACTGAATTATACTTTTCAATCGTAATAAATTGCAGATCGCAGATATATGTAGGAATAATAGGGTTTGATGAGATAGTACTGGTGCCTCGCGTGCCGTCTACCAAATGTGATATCTAATAGCCGTGTAATTCAATCTTCGCTGTGCGCCTCGGGTCTGCGATCAACGAATTTCTTTTGCAATAAAAATAAATGAAAACGTTTAAGTAATTCGCTCTTCCTACCCTAGATATATATTCGAGTCAATGTTACAGTTATAGAAAACATGCAATGAAATTACATACCTATCTGTCTCTTTATTTTTATACAGGTGGTTAGATAAATGAGAACGAGATAGTATTAGTTACTTTAAAGTAATACTATCAAAGAACTCGGAGTTGATATCAAAGTATGTAAATTTATTGAAGTTATTACCTACATCTCATTTATAATAATTAGAAATAATCAAATACCTCTGAGATACATTTATTTTATCATCGTGGTTTATGATGACCACTTACCATCATATGGTACGTCTATTTAGTTTTCTGCTAACATTAAAAAATATATTATTCATATGCCCAATGCATTTTACTGAGATATGAAGGATTCCAAGATTATAGTTCATCAAACGATATAATAGCCACGTAATTCTATTAACATTCTTTGCCTCAAGGCGATATATTTAACGAATGGTTTCTTTCACGGTAAAAATATTACAAAACACTGCCAAAGTGTATCTGTAGATCTAAAATTATTTACAGTTATAATTTTAGTTTCAGATAATCAAAAAAAGTCTTATTTTTAATCTATCGTTTAAATTGGCTTTGTTTACTGAGGTGCAAATGTCAAAAAATGTCGACAATAAAAATTGGCTATAGAATTCGCAATTGACTCACAGATATGAAAGAGAGACGGAAGTGAAGACGTAAAAATTATAACTTGCGGTTTTGTCAACGCGTAAATGGAAATAAAACTGCTTTACAAGTTCGCTCGCACCGTTTTACGGCTGTTCTAACTGCATCGTTTACGTATTTTTCTACAGTGACTTGCGTCTACCAAGAACAGTTACACTCAGACTTTTGTCATTCCACGGTATTCGTGTGCTAGTCGCCATAAGCCCGACTAATGTAGGCAGCGCACCGAAATAATTGAATAGTTTGAATATCTCTTTCGAAATATTACAAAAAAAAATGTTATTGTCAACTTATTTTACTATTAACATGGTATTTATGTTAGTTACATAAATGTTGAATACATTTAATATTATACTATGATTAAGATTTATATTTATACTGTAATAAGTATCATAAAATGTTTGTATTGTTTATTTGTAGATATCATATGGTAAATTATCTCTTTAACACAGTTATTGAGTTTGTTAAGATGAAATTTGATTATTATTATTCGCAAAACTTTTATGGACTAACTTCTCATTTTCAACGTGAGAAATAGACGATATTTTCTGTTTCGCTGTTAAGGAACTTCATTGCAGAAAATATTTTTTACTAAGAACTTTTCTAGGTTTCCGTTAAAAGTATCAATGACAATAGAAGATTTAATTAATGCAAGCGTTAAAGAACCTCGTTTTGATGAAAAATAGCATTATTAGACGATAAAAACAGTAAACAGAACTAGAAGGATATGAATAGAATACATAGGTCTTGCATAGTTGTTCGGAGAAAGGTACAATATGACTTTCACTGGCAGCTTAAACCGCGTTAAGGAAACATGAAAAATCGATATCAGAGTCCCGGCTTCAATGCGTGTGCGCATAGCTACGTCCGCGACCCACTAAACTGATGATTAAATGAGAAAGTGCACAAGCTCCGACATTGCGCTTTATGTACACCGGACCAGGGCCTATTCATTGCGGCCCTCTTTCACTTGTCTTGCACGTGAAGTTATTTCAAGCTTCAATGATATACGGAAATTAAATCGTACACTATAACGTCGGTGAGAAATTTAATTCACAGCTAATGGCGTTGCTTAGAATGAAGCCTATGCATTTCTAAACGAAATTGCTAGCTTATTACCTGCCATACGATATTCAGCACGCATCAAGTAGCGATGTGTAATTATACAGTATTGTGTATGTTAATATATAATTGCTTTTTATATATCAAAAGTGTTTTTGATATCGTGACCTGCTTATAACAATAAAGTTATAACTTTAATAGAGTGTATTGTTTGATGTTGAATACGCGGTTCCATTTGAAAGCGTTATGCGTTGGTATCTTAAGTATTATCTTTATATTGTCTGCCAATTCGCACTTGGCCAGCGTGGTGGACTAGGGCCTTTACCCCCTCACATTATAAGAGGAAACCCGAGCCCAGCAGTAGGACAATTAGGAGTTGCGAATGATGATAATCTTTTATACTAAACTAGCCATCTTAAGCTAGAATAGAAACTTACAACGAAAATAACGAAACTATTTTTATGAATTATAGAATTATTTGTCACATGTATAAATATTGACAAGAATAAGTTAAATTTCAATATGATACACAAGTAAATATCCCTGCTAAATAATCTAGGGGATATAGACAAATAACTAAGTATAGTCAGTTCTTATTTTAAAAGAAGTTCAACAGGGCTGGTGTATAGGAATAAATTGCCGATTGATACAAAGTTTAATGCATGTGCCAATGTCCTTTATATTGACACGTTTGGTCGGCAGTCAGTGATGCGTAACATAGCTTGAGAATCATGTCGGCGGTCGGTGGAAGAGCTGAGAGCTTCTCGTTAGTCACAGACAGCTAGAGCATGACTTAGCTGACCCGACCAGCTCGACTTACAACATAATTTCGAATGCATTGACACCTTTACATACTTAGATAAGGTATTAATGCCGTGTACTAAATTTTATTCGTGATTAATGAGCACAAAATACTTTCTTTGAATGAATTAAATTATATTTTTAACTCACAGTTTCTCTGTAATGATAAGTAATAAATTCTAAGTTTGAAAATGAATAAGGGAGAATAATTTATTGGTTTATAAATAAACAAGCAACTTGGGCCCGCTTCGTTAGGTTTAAAATGATTGCTTCGCTATAAAAAATCGAGATGATATAAATTTATTGTGTGAAATTGTTCATTCTTAGGAAAATCTAATCAGAGGGTTCAATTATTTTGAAAATATGCGACTATTAATGCAAGCTACGATAATAACTCTCCATAAAAACATTACTTAGACGCTTAGTTTGCTTTTTATGTACGTGAAGTAGCTGTTAATTAAATTAACATGAAAGTGGTTAGTTCAAAGTCGCAATAAGTTAAGTAGCGACCTGTAACTTTACTGTATCACGTAGATGGAATTCTAGGCAAAATGTTACCACAACGTTAAGACAAGAAAGAGCTTTTACACGAACATTACGCTACGTACACTAATGTGTACTTGTAAGGTGTACACGTGTCTGTCGATGGCCTCCGAGGATGGCAATAAACTCCAAAAGCCTTACGTAACGTGTAGCGTAATCGTGATTATTTTGTTCTAAATGGAAATGAGGTTCAATGCTATGAGCCTCGGCTTTGTGTTTGGCCACATGTCACGATCCTGTCAAGACTGGTCCACTAATCATTACGTTTAATATCTCACTGATCAACCTTCACGTTTGGGTTGTTTACAAATACTAATATAATAATATATAATGGCACTTGAAACAGGTCTTGGTTTTTTATTAAGCGTTTATTTTTTTATTATTTTTTGTCAATAGCATATCGACTTTTATGAAGAAAATTCAGGTGAAGAATTTTTGTTACTACGTTCGTATTTAATCAAATTTTTATTCGTCGTACAGCTTAATTATAGCTAATACTTTTCTACGTATTTTTTGGTTCTATTTCCAGTAACTAATCTGTATCAGTGTGAGGTTTATCGCTGATTTAAATATTCATATTGTTTATTTTAATGTTATTAATTTTAATTGATTGTAAGTGCTATGCACTTCTTACAAAATATCATTGCAGTTTTGTATTCCCTCACCTGCTCGGATGAGCATCGTACTTTTTTTTGTTTACAATAATTTAGTCAATGATTGTTATTTTACAACTTATAAAAATTTAAATAATATTATTTATAGAAATGGTTATAAACCGTGTGAAATATCGAGTTCTTTAATTTCTCGCCAATCATTTTTTCTTGATTCCACAGCAATGTTTTACTTCCTTGTAATTCTAGTCCTGTCGTGCGGTCGCAATTGAAACCGCATCTGCGTTTTTTATCGATCCAACGTTTATTGAACTGCTCGGTAGAATTTCATTCGGAAATATTTAGAGTACAGTTATCAGGTAAGTGAAATAATTTAATTACAGGAGTTTCATTTTGGTGTAGCGGGACTGTTTGTAATATAAATCATTAACTTTTTTGGTAATACCTTTTGTGGTAATTAATTGGCAGTGTGTAGATATTCTGTGGAGTCGGGATGATACTCGTAGTTTATAATAATAAAGACGTCATGCGGAGCGGTCAATAACCCCTCTGTTCCTCGACCCCAGGATTGATTGAAATTCCCGTCCTGATTGTTGAGTATTGATCTATATATATCAACTGGACCGAACATTACTAGTATATTATTAGCAATGCGATTATAATATGTATAAAAATAGTGACTTCATACGTATGATTACAGTGTCAGATTTCGGTATCAGTCACACGAATGAATCATTTATAAACATAATACCGATAGGCTATCATCATTATATGTTTGGTCATGCTTGATTCGCGCCATTTTGGCGCTGTCTGTCGTTTCTGGTAGTGAGTGAAATAAGAACTGATACAGGCACTGGGACAGTGATAAAAAATATAATAAGTAGACACACTTTTTGTTTTTTATGGATATAGCTTAGAAACGAGCGAGTCAGGTGATGGTGATCTACGTCACGGATATCAGTAACGCCAAAAATATCATCGATGTGTTGCCAGGCGATTGACCATCTTAGATCTATTAGATCAATGCAGGATATTGTAATAAATATATTACGGATTATGATAATATGAAACCTGCTCTTACTCAACTACTAACTACTAACAATTTTCAACGATGCCATTCGCCATTGCATTTTGTGAATTGTCTACTTAGAAAAAAATATGAACAAATTGATTTAAATAATAACACTTAGAATATTGAATCCTAGTGTGGTATTAATATTGAAAAATATTTTTAATACTCATCCAATAAAAAATAATTTCATGTCGTTTGATAAAAATAAACTATACGAAAAATATTAAGTGTTATGTTGTGTTAAATTGTGCTAAATGAAACAACCTGATTATAACTTTATTAGAGATCTAGTAACTGATATATTTAAGTGTGTTTATGTTATATAGTTGCGTGTGCGTTAACACATAATATCTGCACTGTCACAGTTCGTCCCACCCATCAAAGTAACACACATAGTCATGTGATTGTTTCACAACTGTTCACCGACGGACATTACCCTCTTTACCCAAGAAAGTTCACATCTGTTGACGCTTTCCGTCACAAGCACAGACAATCAGACATCGATTGATATAGAAATCGCGAGAAAACATCTTTACCTATATTTCATTTACTCAAATGGACCACATTTGTTAGAATCTACTGGAATTTGTAAATAAGTGATTTTTGTGGCCAATGAATAACATACTTACGAAAAATATTTTGAATTTTGATCGTATGTTGTATCTTAATGAATATTTTATGGTGGAAAATGATTATCGGAATACTTGTAAAATTCTATGTGCGATTTTCTATATTTAAGTACAGTGTAGCGGAATGGCCATATATAAGACATCAACGCGTTGGCGGCTAAATTTTATAAGCTTTATTTTGTCTTTGTAAGATTATAATTACAATAAAAGGTTAATTATTTAATTTGTTCGTCAATTGCTTCGTTTTAAAAATTACCTGAGCTTAAAACATTTGGAAAGACATGTACGCTACTAAATTGAAATAATAGACGAAAAAAATGGTTTGATATCGCGGCACCGTTGTCAGTTGTTTGCGAAAAGAATTCTAACGGACCGCTTCTAAGTTCGGTATTGGATTCAGTGTTACTATATCCATGTCCGCTACAAAAAACGATAATATCTACAGAAATTGGACCATCACGATAATATCACAATAAAATCATTGACACAAATGTCTGAATCGAGCGGAAGTCAGTGATCGAGACATTTGTATTGTCTTTTATTTTTATCTTGGTACTTTTAGGGTTTGATAGTTTCAATGAAAAACCAAGACTTTTTTACAATCATTTGTTTATTTGTTAAATTTCCTGTATCAGAATTTACTAGAGCCTGTTGAAATTTGTTACAGATAGTAAAGGTAAGGCGCTAATGGACGTGATGAAATGAATTCTTATTTAGACATTATTTTTGAGTCACAAGCATACACATGGTAAACATAGTTTAAAATGTTTTATAGAAAGTACCTATACCATATTTTTTGTTCGGTGTACACAAAGGAAGATAAATAATCATCAAGAAACGTAACGTCGTACATTTATAGTACGGAATCCTGATCCATGCAGAATTGATTAAGACTTGGACGTTCTTCTTTTGTGAATTGTACATCACAGTTTTTATCATTAATCGGAACAGCGGTACAACAAAAGTTAAATCGTACAATTAAAAATGTCCTCGTTGTTTTACTTTTGTCCCGACAAAATTAAGGCACATCGATGTCGACTGTTATTTTCTGTACGTTACAAAGAAATTGAAATTGGCTTAGTGACACTAAATAGAAATACAGAAATATAAGAATTAAATGATTAACATCAATCGTAGTAGCTGAGAAAAAACTGAGTTTTAGTTTCAACAAAGCGAAGACATTAACTTTCTTACTGAGTTCTAACTGTATTTAAAGTCGTAAAAGTGGTTTGTATACAGATTTTATCGTATCTCGGTCGTCTGTGATACGGAAGGTTAGCGGTGATGCGTCATATGTTTGGTTGTTTACGGTATTCTTTAGTTTCATATATAATAGTTCAATTTGCTACGTGGAATTTGCTATAGCTATTGTCTCAGGCCTTTCAGGTCTGGTCAGTAGTTTCTATGTCCAGTTCTAGCATTGCTCGGGCACTGACAACCATAACCAACTTTGGATAAAGTGCGTATGGTCCGCCACAATGCATATTGACTTCAAAGAACTAACATTCATTTGTTAATGTCCACGGTTACTATACAGCTCGAAACTCATTCGTTTTACGGTGAATTAAGCAGATGGTAATTTGTCGAGATAAACTTAACAAGTGTTATATTATTAAGTGTTATATATTGGCTCAATATAATCTGTATATTTATATTTTATCTTTATTATACTTTATACAGATGGTATAAATGGCGGGATTAATTCTGAGAGCAGTCTTTTGCAGCCAACCTTTGGTCAGTAGATATTTATCATGACGTTATCGAAGTATATATATTATTAACCAGTTAAGTGTATTTATATATGGTATATGTGAGAAAACTGAGCGAAAGAAACAGAAAAGAAAAAGCAAAGCACATACATGTTAAATAATAGATTAGTGATATTATAAATGCAAAAGTACTTTTTTTATTCGATGAAATAATTAAGTCAGTGAAAATTTTATCAACACACCCTTCATATATGGTAATTTATCTGTTAATAATTATAATTTCTTTATTGAGTTTTACCTGTGAATTTCCCATAAGGTTATTAAACAAGCGCATCTTTGCACACTGTTACAATCACGTGGGAAAATCTGAGTACAGTTATCGCTTACATAATTCCGCTTATTAAGGGCAAATTCTCGTATTTGTTATACGATGGCGTTCGATGTATAATGCAGTATAAGTCTATTTGCGTTAGCTCGCGTATATTTTGTATATATTCCTCAAGCATTTCCATTCTTGTTTGTCAGATTTTTGGGCGGCATAAGACGTCGAGAGAGATCAAAATTTGTGTCGGCCTTTTGTCACTGGAGTAGCGTAGTGAAATATGCTTTTCAATTGAATTGAAAAGAAATATTATTTTTAAATTTTGAACTCAAGACCGCTAACTCAGAAAGCAAGGCCCAAATCTTTCCAAAGTCCACAGGCTTCATGTACATTGTCCAGTGCACAAGGATAGGCTTCGTTCTGCCTTTGGGAGGGGGAGGGGGGGCAGTAATTCTAGATTTTCTTTCGTAAGAAGAGAAAAGTAGGTAATTAACGATAAACATTTTAATATTCTACTTTAACAAGATATGAGGCTGAATTATGAAGCTATGAGGTCTCGTCATCATTATTACAGACGATTGTGCTATTATTATTAACAGCGACAAAATTATTTTATAGACGAAGTAAAGTAAAACAAGATGAAAGAGCGATCGTTATCTCTATATTGCTTATTGCAGTTAATGTCTAACATCCTGAACTGGTTTAGCATTCCAACTATAATCATCGAACCTTGAGTTATGCAAAACTAAGGGTAAGAGATGGCTAAGTGTGAAGTTAAACAGGTTTCTAGTTTTTCTCCCTGCGTTTGTATTTCACTTTACAAAATAAAGGATTAAAACTGTGTCACAACGTTTTATTTAAAGAACTGGATGCGATGGAAATAGCTCTTTGCTATTTAAATACAATGTTCTCAATAGAATGCTAATCGATTTGTCTTTTCCCATTCTGTGTCTCAGAAGTGCGCCGCGTTATGATCACATCTATGAGTAGTAATCGACGTTATGGAAACAGGTTTGATGCGATTTGGTATTACATATTCACACAGTGTTGCGTGATCGATAGTAGTCTGTACTATCGAAATAAACTGATTCTTTAAGTATAAAAGTGTTTACGTAAATGTTTATATGTAATTCAGCAATGTATTTGTAGAATTTACTATGTGTTTTGCATCTTTTTAAGTATATTATAATAAATAGTATATTAAATAAAATATTACTCTAATTAATTTATAAATAAAAACTGTAACATCAATCAGCTATTAAACTTTAAATTGATTTAATATTAAGTATATTCGGCGAGTTTTAATTTGTCAGATATATTATTGAAATTTTTTGCGGTGGATTTCTGTTTTTTTTCTCCTATATATTTAAGTTTCATTTAATACAGACAGAAATTATTTATGTTAAAGAAGACTTTATTATTTGACTGACTTTATAACTGTATTTCCTGAGAAGAACTATATTCTTAATAGTAACTGTTATAACAGCTGAATTACTTTTACCTTACAGTTGTTTATTACTCTATAAAGTTGGATATATGAATGAATTAAAACAACTATTTTTATATTAAGGATATCCATGTATAATAAACCTAAGGAAGGTTCCATATTTATGAGGAAAGTCAATGCCCTACAGCAAATAGAAGAAAGCTATAATGAATATCTTTCTTCTTCTAAAAGTGTCGTCTTATGAGAATTATTACCTTGTTCTCCATAGTTTTGAAAATAAAATTTCAAAGTTCAAGTTTTTAATTTATCTAACGCAAATAATACTGTAATTTTTCGTCATTTGCCTAGATATAGAGTTCTGTTTATAACAAAGCCTTTACATGGAATATTTTCCATATCATTGGATCCTCACGGAAGCGATGTACTTTCCAGTGTTGTGTAAGAGCGGCACGAGCTCGGGGTCTACGCTTTGTTCACTGATGAAGATACTGCGGTTAGTGGTTAAAAATTGTTTTATTTTCATGCCTTTACTCGGTGGTGAGGATACAGACGGGATATGATTTAAGTCAGAACAGGTTGTCGTTTTCAGTCTTGCGGCTTATGTTTTTATAGAATACGGATGCCTTAACACTAGTGGTTTGACAACTGCTTTTCCAGGTAACATAATGTTTATATTACTTTCTTTATACATTTTTAGGTAATCGAAATAGATATATTTTATTTATAGTGATAAGAATAAGTTTAATATTCGTCAATTGATAATTTTCTTGTTAAGATAGTATT
>DWPA01006283.1:0-11121 GCA_018251375.1 Calpodes ethlius
AAGAAAAATGTAATAGATGCGTTTAGGAGCTATAATAACATGATACCAATAGGACAGTAGTAGGACACCTTCATATTGTCAATTAAAAACAATGTTGGAATTTGCCTTAATTATTATTTTTTGACGATGCAATTACAATATCTAGACATAACAGTCCCCGGCAGAAAATCTAGGATTTCTATTATAAAATATATACAAGTACCAGGATTAAAAATTCAGCTTAATACAGACGAATTGACAACAATAAAATTCCAATTCTAATAAAAAAATGTTGATAAGTCGACATCTAATTCTATTCCAAACCCAAAAGTCATATTTAATGATTAATAGAATACCTTTTACATATTAATTACAAATACCCAAATGGATACCTTTTACTTTTCATTTACAAGTCTAAAGCTATAGTACAGATCGGAATTTAAAATAGTCTCTGGAATTGCACCGCTATCAAGTGGAGTGGACCGATAATTTAATTTGTACCTCATTCGGCTATTACATGACGTCAATTTGAAGCGTGCAGCTGATAATTATCGGTACTGTACATCGGTTGTGCTAAATATATCTTTTTATTTTCATGATACAGAAATTAAAGATATATGCGATTTTTATCTATTTCATTTAAGCGGATTACGAAACCGGCCTGAGACTTAATCAAATTCATATACGATTACTTTGAATTACTCGTATATAATCTGCCCTATTTAAGGTTTAATCGTATCAACCTACTTGTGAGCTATTTGAGAATTGGGAAGATTATTGACAGTAGAATATAGCAGTTTTAGGTTTGAGAATCTGAATCCATCTTTAAGTCGTGGTTTAACGTTACTCTGTCATAATATTGGAGATATTAGATTTACAGTCAAAAATACCGGACTTTAAAATTACGTTGTACTAAACTACAGACTCACACATGACGTTTATTTGAATCCTCTTGCTGACTGAGGGTGGTACCCCGTTTGTTGCGATGCAGAGGTACGCGCCAGATACCACGCGCTCCACCTGGCTGATGTTCAGCCATTCGTCACTCCACTTCGACACTGAAACAAAGGTAAACATTTACACACTCATACCCTCGAACTAATATTACCTGTGTCGCGGGTGGCACATACACGGCACTAACTCCCATGACTCGAGAACAAACATTTATCTGTCATATAAATGTCTACTTTGCTCAAGAACTAGGCTACAGGTTCGTGGAATTGTTCGGGTTGTAAGATAATTTCCAAAAGGTTTCCGACACCTTTCCCTCTCGCTTATTAATCTTTTCTTTATCTTTTTTATAATTGAAATATAACCCTAAGCCTTAACTTTTTTTAATTAGATGAAGATGATAGATTTAAGTATCAAACTTGAAATTATTTTAAACTTTTTTGTAGCAGTGTTAAAAAGGTAGAAAGTATGAAAATTCCCTGCTTTTTTTTTGACCAGAAAAACTTAGCTGATGTTTTTGAGGTTAATACTGCAACAGTTACTACTTACTACTACCTGGTTTTTCAGCCTTTCTTAGTATGAACGTCAAATATACACAGTAGAATAAAATGTATGTTACATTCAAATCCAAATCTCTTAACCAATAACCAACTTACTATACATTACTTACGCTCCTTACATTCACGCTTATTAATATTACATTACAATGATTCAAATTAATACTAATACTCTAATTCTGTCACAAACAGTGCTGTTTAATTATACTGTTCACGAAATGTAGATACCGGAATCCGATTTTCGTTATGTTTGCGAAAGATGGCGCCGGATTAATCCTGTTGATCGGATTATTCCACCCCTTTATAGATAAAGAGGTCAGATGGGAGATAGGGTAGATAAATGGGAAGAGCGTAATAATTAAGAACTCTAAGACTTCCGTTATTAAGGGAAAAGTAAGTAACCTTAATGAAGTTATGCTTCTTTAGTTACACTGGGGCATTCAATTAAACGATGTAGTGTTGTGGTAAAGTCTTAAATTTTCCTTCAGCTATAAGTCGAAACTAAATTCCATTATAGGATTAACTAAGCTCTAACGTAGGTGTAGTGTAGTAGTATAAATCTGATAATTTATTTTCAGGATCTTTTTAGCATCATTGCTTACATTATTTATATAACCGTTAGGTATTTCTTTCGGTATAAAAATATGGATTGTGAGACTAGGCATATTGTCACTGCAGATTAATTGTCATCTTTTCCTAATATCCTAACGAAAATAAATGGTGAAATCTGCCGACATGATATTTCAGGACAACAGGTCATCCTCATCACAACCCATAACTGTTCCACTGCTGGGCTCGGGTCTCCTCTCAGAATGTGAAGGGTACAGGCCACCACATTGAACTCCACGCTGGACAAATCCGGATTGATTTGGATGACTTCAAGTAGATATAGGTTATACAATTGAATCGTATCATCGACCAACTTATGATAATAGTTTGGAAATTAAAAACTCGCTTTAATAGTGCAAAAAATTTGGTAACTGTATTTATTGTATACTGTTGATGAGTTCCCTCGTTGTATCAGGTCATACTCGTCATAAAGATACAATAATAAGGAGGAAGTAGTTCTAATTTAGCTTGAAAGATTTGACCTTAGCAAATAAACTCTAACAAATAAACAAGTTACATAAATGCTTTAAATAAAATAGACTCTACCGGATAAATCTTACCAAAAAACTTTCAATTTCGACAATGAGTTATAAAATATACTGGTTGACTACCAAATTGAACAAATGCATCTTCTAAAGAAATTTTAGAATTTCGAAGGAAGCAGCTGACAGGGCCGGGAAATGCTAGTTCAAGATATGTTTAAAAACATCAGGAATTCACAAAGTTTGCCCGAGAGAATTTGATGATTAACCTAATCGGCGTAGAGGGTTATTCATTCAGCTTCCTAAATCCAATTTTTGGCTTTCATGTTGACTAGTATTAGTGTGAACTGTAACCACACAACTAGACCGACTGCTTCATTGTCTGAAATTACCTACAATAAAGTTAATAGCGGCCTTCCTGCAGAGCATGGGGTCCTCAATTCAATTTCCGACCCGGAATATTATTAATGTGACATATCATAAACCCTTGTTCTCATGTCACGGCTATTCCTCGTGATATCTTAAACATCACAAGAGTGTCTATGACATGAGGTATCTTAAACTTGTAAGCAGCTATTTGTTGAAGAACAGTTGCCTAACAAAGGAATTAGCCCACCCTTCTTCTGGATAAGGATAGACGAACTTGCAATATCACCATCTCTTGCCACTCATAGACATATGTTAAAAAAATCGAATAGGACTGTACCACAAACTGTTATTAAAACCTGATTAAATAAGATTAAATAACCTGAGTTAATAAGACCTGATATTATTAGATGTTAATAAGAATATTATCATACTGTTTTTTGTTAGTATGAGGACTATATTATAACTATTAGTGTAAGTTAGTCCTATAAGTAAGTATTAGTATACGTCCAGTTTGCGTTAGTAATTTGTCCTACTCGATGTTGGTCACAGATACGTTGCTGGAGAAAGACGATAGATATCTTATATAAACGTAACTGCAACCTAGAGCACTCTTACCACCGGAAAATAATGTCTATTAGACAATAATTAAATGATACATTTTCTTATTTTACTGAAACTATTGTCAGTAAACAAACTAGTGAGCTATTGATGGTATGGCATGAGAGTGGTAGCCGACCAGACTGGGAAAACAATCACGGAATAAATATTTTGCCGTGTAAAAACTAATTATATGTTATTAATAAGCATTTCTGGCCAAAAAGGAAGAATAGAATTCAAAGCTGAACAGGTCTCCAAAATCTCAGCTAAAATAAGTTCATTAAATAACAATAGATTGATTGTAACCAGGGAAAAGTTTACTTACAGAATACTAAAGCCGTATATGATAATTCTCATACATAATCATATACTTATTAGCATAACTGAATAGAAAACAAACACATTAAGTGTATGGAATATTCATAACGGTAACTATTAGTAACAAACAGTAAATGTTGAGTAACGTCTCATAATCTGTAACACGCAGGATTACGCAGTATCGTTGTTACTAGCGACTGTTTAATGCGCAAACATGGCGAAGTAATCGAGACTGCGTATGCGGACCCGGCTGCGTCTGCGAAACCACTTCAATCAAGCAGTCTGGCTGCAATTACGCAGCATTTAAATGTAATTAAAAAATACTCGCGTAGAGTGGTTACAGCGATTTGGTCGTAAAACGTTCTTTTAAGTGCTTCGAAATGAGAAAGTGGAGCCGTTTTAGAATAAAATTATTTCAATGTCTTTTTTCACGTATCTTTTTCTTTTGGAACTAAATGATTAAAAACAAGTTGTTTTGTTGTTTTTTCACAATGTTTTATGTGTTTCAATTTAAAAACTTGACATGTTCATCAGTAACTACCATCCTCTTTTTTCCTTCCTTCTTTTTTTCCTTACTATTCACGCCATTAAAGTTGATATTATGAGTTGAGTTAAATATTATACCTATTCAAATTAAAACTCAAATTAAAATCATTCAATTGCATGACGGCCCCGTAGCCTACTTGGGAATGACCCTGCCTGCGAAGCTGCTGGGTTCGATTTCCGGCCGGGGCAGATATTTATGTGACAGTTAAATATTTGTTCTCGGGTATGGGTGTGAGTGATGTGTTATTTGTGTTGTCCATGCTGCCCGCGACACAGGTATATCCTACTGCGGGGTATGAGTTTATTTATCATTATATAAAATTGTAGTGGTACTACTGACACAGGCTAAACTTCTGTCTTTAACTCGTGAGTGTTGGATCGTATCCATAATATTAATTAATCGAATCGTTCACTTCTAAGGGGCTTTAGTTGCGTACTTTTTACTTTACTTTACTCGTGGTGGTTGAAATATAATTATTATAAGGTTATTGTCTTATAGTTATTACTAGTAGTTACATTGTTGTTACTATTATTAATAACAAAGATAATACTAATATTTTGTTGTTATTTCTAATAACCTATTTTGGATACGTTTTCATCACCATGTGATTTTAAAGTTTCGGATATATGAAATTTATATATACTATTCACTTTAAAAAACATGTGAAATTTAATTTGTGAATTGATCTATAAATAAGAAATGAATGTAATAATCAGCTGTAATTAATTGAAAATAAATCAAGTATAAATGAAGATCTATCTTAAGAAGAGTTCCATATAAAGAGAGGTTTAAAGTATTTGATGGATTTATTTACAATACAATTTCATGAACCACAAAATTTGTAACTTGAACTCATTTGCTATAAACACGATAATTACTAAATTTCGAAATGATCTTACCTATGATGAGATTAAAGGTTTACTATCAGTTACTTAATTTTAGAGTAGCATCATATTGATTCTCTAATATTATTGTGAATAAAAGTATGCGCACACGCAACACGCACATCATCTGCAATAATTCTTGTAATTAATTTATTTAATTGTTGTTTTTACCAGTATCAGAACTGGTCTGTGGCTCACATTAGGCTCTCCTAATGTGATAGGATATAGGTCTCTACCTATATCCATCAGTTGGCCATCAAAGGGTGATAGAGATAAATATTGATAGATATTGGGATTCTAACTAATGGTATGATTTAAGTATATGATTTTGTTTGAATATTATTAAGGAACAACAAAACTGAACATAGCAATTGTGAGATGACAGTAACCATTCTCAAGTAACAATTGTAAGGGTCAGCGTCGAACATCGGAGTGGCAGCGAAGAGACTAATTAGTAAACAATCTAATTTCAACCTAAAGAGCTTCCACATACGACAGTAATTGTAAAAACGAAATTAACACAATAGCAAGCGTCTAAAGGGGCGTGAAAAAAAGTGTTTTAATTTCGTTTTTTCGAAGACTATTGCGAAAAAGGAAGACAAGCTCAAGCTCAGGCTTAGGACGTCGCTTGTTGGAGGGCATCGAGGTAAATCGGCCGCACACGAGGGAATTGTGATGGCTGTTTGGAATAAGGGACCTCGTTGCCGTCGGCTTCAATGCTGAGGGTATAGAATGCTGATGTTTTGATTAAGAGGGGGTCTTGTTACTATGATGACCGTGATCTCGTTATTCAGGTCATCTAGCACATGTTTTGGCTGTCTTATCTGGTACCACTGTTAGCGTCATAGTCGAACAACCGAGTTTTGATGGTTTGAAGCGGATTTTATGAAGGTCATGGAGAATCACGACATATGTTGAGCTAAGATGGAACGATCTAGATTGAGATGAACTAAGCCTGGAGTCACGCTGATCCTTTTACTGATTAATTATCGGGAGAGTTCTAAATTCCTAAGTTACCTAAATTAGCTTTCTCGCTTAGTTTAGGTAACCGACGTGATCTGCTTACTATACTCTACGAATCTTGAGAACCTTAAACAGTAAAAATTAAATAAATAAGTAATTAATGTACAATTTATTATCTATTATCCCAAGAGAATCCATATTTCAGTGTCTGAAACTATAGTAATTTTTATCCTTCTTACGTTTCAATGAGATTCTATAGTAGATAGATACATAGAATTATACAAGTCCGTTACAAAACATGATAGTAAAATATATTCAATAGATTATATAAAAATAACAATATGAAGTCATTATTGGTGGGTGCATGTATGACACAAGAATGTTACCTCTATTTACCTCGATTATTATAATCGAATTACACTAAGGATATGCTCGTTTTCGAATCCTGGATGACTATAATTTTTCTGTCATAACACTAACACGAACTGGAGGGTTGCAAGTTGTATCATTATTTGTTTGTTATTTATTGTTGTTGTTTATTATATTAACACTTTATTGTTCATTCAATAGTTGTGTATTTATTTATTCAACTCGGATAATATATTCTTGAATAACTTACTGTGTAATAACACATAAAACTGTTAAACTAAAGGATATTTTACTAAAGGGGTCAATAAATAATATTTTGGGCCCAGTTTTGCAGCTATACCGATAAATTAGGTTGTTCCAATTCATAAATTCCCAAAAGCAACCCGTAAAAGGATAAAATGTATTACACAATTTATAAACACCCGCGGAAAATTTGTGAGCTACACTTGTTTTCCAATATCGTTAATTGATTACGGGTAATGCCCGACCGAAGCGGAGAATTGAGAGGTGACTTGTAAAGAATAAAATTCATGGCTATAAAATTAACTCGTCTACGTCATTCAATACCCAATAATTACCGGTATGCAAATATTTTAATATTAACTTAATTTAATTCAATTTAATATTAACTTAACAAAATAAATAAGCTATTTAAAAAGCGGAATGAAATTTTCAGTAAGCGTAAAAGATGTATTAGTGCAACAAAATAACACTTCGAGTAACGTCCATTCTCTTTGTTACTAATCAAAACAAAACAATAGATAATATAAATTCAAATCCCGGTCTCCGATCTACTATACGAATTGAATTTCAAATGGCTACACAGTTTGACTGAAGCCAAATTAATATCATGTTTAGTTCCGTGTTTCCGCATCGAGACAATATGGCTAAACTGTAAAGGCACTCAATTATTTCGAACAGCGCAGCAAGTGGTATAAATATGGGGTGGTAATAACTGTTTCACCGAATAGGGTTATAAAATAATAGCTATCTGCTACCGTCTGCAATTATTGTGCACCTTATTTAGGTCAAATTACTGTAATATTACAGTCAAGCAACTATTATTATAAGCGTGAATCTATCTTAAAATTTGCTTCGATAGTGAAAGGCATTTAAAAACCCAACTATGTCAAAACTGGGGGATGCTATAAGCAATGCAGCTTCATATAATATTCAAATATTCCAAAATTTAATTAAATCAATCGATTTCTAAAAAATAACTTTGCTGTGAAAAATATTTTATCATGACGATAATGTTAATAGTTTTAAGTATAATGCATTATCGGTCTAAATTTTGCCAAAAATCCGCTCTTAAGGCGTATTCTTAAACCATTATAAATCAAACAAAGTGTTTGAAATTATTTCTCACACAGACGCGGCTGGGCAGAGTTCGTTTTATATTGTGTAACGATAACATACAATACAAAAAAAGTAATATTTGCTGTTTTAATTCCGTACACAACGAACACTTCCTGGCTTCATTAAAAAATATAGCTGATAAAATAATACGCCATTTTTATGAAGCGTTTCATAACCGTTCCTAACATATTTGTTATTTGGATAACTAGTATGAATCATGCTAGCGGAGTAATTTTCAAGATGGCCTGCAATGTTATTTACAACGTCACTTAAACAATTTATGCAGCTGGGAATATTACAAGCAACATGAAATAATACCCCCTTGTGTACGCTTCTACGAGTATATATTGAGAAACGGTTACAGGAGACGACAAACTTGGATTCTGAAATATGTCTTCTCAAATGTTATAATGAATGTTACAACTTTATTTTATAAACCAAAATTTTACTTAAGATTTTTTTATCTTCAAGTAAGAAACTATACATATTTCAGAACCACTTCTACATATATTGTGACAAGCTCAGTTGATGATCAAATTAACTTTACGATATATTAGTAATACGAAAACCGACATACGCAGTACTGTGGCAAATTATTTACTTGATGTAGTAGTTTATACAAGTTTTTTATCTAGTACATCTTTCATTTTATAAGCTTGTCTGGGGCAAAAGTTGCGACAGTTGATTAAAATTTAATAACATCGATAGACGATCCTCAGCGTGAATCTTCTTATATTTTATTAAAATACTTGGCAGCCTAATGCATTTTCTCTGCAACATTTTAAAATATAAAGATTTTTTCTGTAAAACAGATATCTATATTTTTTCATAAACTGTCTCCGTGTGAACTTATAAATTAGTGCCAGATACATAAAATTGATTAAGCAATATTATGTGAGTGTGACTTTTATCAGACAAATCAGTTATATAATCACACATAACTTTTTAACCATGTCAAAGATAATTGGAGTAATCAACGATTTGATATTGATCGTATTTTTGTTTCATAGTTAACATCTGTGGTTAGTGTGGCATGCTCTAAAGGATACTTTTTTAGAATTGAACTGAATGTACAGGCAAAGCAAAAACAAAACCAAATTGAAGGTGCCACAGATGGCCATTAAAAGAGAAAGAGAATAGAGTGTTCCCTGTTTTCACCTTTGCGCGCTACGTGTTAAACTCGTCGTCATTGGTTTTTTACAAAAAAAATCTCTAGCCTCAGTTGACGTAACATCCGAGCTTAGTCCTTTTACTGAAAAGTGCAGATAATTTTCTTTTTTCCTTTACCCAGTACGCTTTTAGTGAATTTTATATATAAAATGTTTTGATGTTTTTTTATACCTATATATATTTTAATACTCATTATGTTTCTTAGTCATTTAAAATTGCTATTTTTATCGACTTGTCTGATTCACGTACAACTTAGGTAAATATTTCGCTAACTTCTTTCAAATTTATTTTTAAACTAACTCTCTATAAAATACAAATTATAATCTGTTTATGGACACCCTCACGTAGATTAGAAAAATGACGTAATTTCGTTTCGATAATAAACAACTTAAAACAAGAAACATCTACTTACATAATAATATTGCTTGCATACTGATACTGTGTGATACTGTGTTGCGGATAGCATGGACATCGTAAATAAGACATCAATAACACTCACAACTTGAGTACAAACATTTGTCTTTGGATTCCGATCGATAATCAATTCCAGAGTCACAACACGCAATACAACTTTACGCAAATGTTATCAGATTTCTGATCAGACGTCGTTGTAACACTTGTAATTAGTTTTAAAAGTCCGTTCCGATGTAATGGTATAAAGATATCTTATCGATAATTTTCTATAATGGATAAAATTAACGAATAATATTTATGTTGTAAATAGTAGTAGAAACAGTAAAATATGCTTAAGTTGGTAACTTGGTTACAAAAAAATTGCCATGGGCTACAACCCAGTTACTACTCTGCGTTACTACTGTAAAACAGAGTTATATTCATATCAAAGTAGTTATTTAAAACTTTATACACCATACAATTGTACAGAAACAAAGACGGCCTTAATGCTAGAAGCTTTCTCTCCCAGTCAGTGTGAGCTTAGCGATGCAATGGTATGAATTGAGACGGTAAATAAACAAATATAACACATTTAAAGTATACGAAAATATGAAATATGAAAATGATGAGTATATGAAAATTTTTGGATTATCCAAAACTAATTTCTTTACACAGACATTTTGCCTAGCTGACCTAGAAAAAATTGCTTGGCCACAATTCAATATCTGTAATAGTTTGACTGATCCTATAAATTTTACATCAAGTGCTCCAGATTTTAATTTTGTATAAATATATACTATTAAAGTGTGAAATATGTAAAAGTTATTAAAGAAATTTACAATCAAAATTGTAAGGCTAGATACGTTAGTTCACCTTGCATTTATATATGAACAAACTTTCATCCCCCGTTTCAGACCCTCTGGGGGTTAATATTGAAAAAAACATGAAATACCTTAATCTTTCTTTTTATTCTATATTATTTATTCAAAGTTTCTCGTAAATTAATAGAAGTTTTATCAAATTGCCATTTTCCCCGCTATTAATTGATATCCACAGAATTTTCCCCCTCGGGGTGAAATTACAATATAATATAATAATATACAATATATACATATACAAAATATAATATATATATATATACAAAATACAAATCAAAAAATTATGGTATAACAAATTTGTTTACGTGATTTCACCCTTTAGCCGAGAACTGAGCGATCCAGTAACTGGAAAAGTTTCTACTGAGTAATTGGACCGCATGATTAGCTGTTCCCGGTAAGTAACTTCTCCTATTTACCGCTGCCTCGTTGTCACAGTAATTATTGTTCAGTCGAGTATGCTATAATAACCCGTATCACATGAAATTAAGAGTTAAAATAGGATAAACTTTGTTCTAATGTTAATAGCGATTTGAATTTTAAAACATTGACCGCAACAAAATTTGCTTAAGTACTGTTTGTAAGGGCCGTTCTTTGTTTGTTAATTGAGTTTCTTCAATCAATTGCTATTTAATCGAGTCCTCGTTTTCTATTGGTTCTAATACTACCAACAACTGTAACCAAGTTTATAGACAGTAA
>DWPA01006284.1:0-11121 GCA_018251375.1 Calpodes ethlius
CTAACAAATTGTACCTAAACTCTATACTGTGAGAAGAATAAAATGTAAGCGTTACTGGGTGTTTCATTTTATACTATATAACAAATTAAATTGTAAGCCTCTAAAACAGAGAGTAGTCGACGGTATTTAGTATTTCTAATTAATATTTATAGTTAAGAGATTGTAATTATAATTATTTTGTATTTTGATATCAAATAAAAAAAGTATCATTCTGTCTCTCCCTAAAATATTCGATTGGCCCTAAAAAATAAATAACCAAAGGGCAGACTTCAAACTATATATATAACTATGATTCGCATAACTACAACACAAATTCGTACCGAAAAAGCTAAATAGCAAAGTAATAACGGAGCTTTGGTACTATAAATCTACTTTGCTAATAAAAACTAAGTACGATAGGTTCTTATTTCTTTCTAATGGACATTTCGGTTGGATTTTACAACTTCATGCGGTCAGTAAAGTATAATTACATCAATCTTATTAAAGTTTTAGTAAGTAAGATGTACGTAACCAAAGCTCGTATTCAACCGACATTCGCCGAATTACTATAGTTCATAATATTTTCACACGAGCGCGCACGTCAATATAATCTAAGATAGACTAGGTGCCGGGACAGCTGCGGTACGCTGATAACGTGGCGTGTCGCCTGCGAATAATTTGTCACGCGTTGTTCCCCAGTGCTGCTAACGTGTTTACCTTTGTCCCGTCAAAGCTTGTTGGGAGTGCAGATTGTACGCATTATTTTAAGATATTTTCGTTTCATTTACGTGTTTAAGAATACGAGATACTTAAGTGAGGATAATTGTATTTGGAAAAAAAAACATAATTATGTTTAAGTCTTTGTCGTGATCGATGCTGGTATTATCATCTTTCATTACCGCCTTCTTGCTTGAATCAGCCGTCAAAGGTTAGATTATAAAGTTACTTCTTTCTTACTTTCTTCTCTTTTCGTACTTGGCTGGTAAAAAGTAGGAGATTCCTTTTTATTTATTTATTGTTTATTGACGAAGTACCCAGTGGTACAATTGGCGAACTTAATGTTATTAATTTGTTAGTTTTAGCATGACAAAAATATATGTATGCGCTGTCGAGGGAGACAATACTTAATATATATTTCTGTAATAATAATAGTAATTTAAGTAACAAATAAACACTCAATTCAATCGTTTTTAAAACTACTATGTAAAAGGCATTCTTTGGGGATTTAATAGAATTTTAATTAACGGAATATATATCAATATATATTTGTTGCTATTTCGCGTTATTTGAATTTTTTCACAGTTCCTTTTAAAAGCTAGATGAATACTAAACATGTTTTTTAATATCTTAAGAACGTGAAATGCATCCAAACAGCTATATTCAAGAAAACATAATTACGAGCGCTCCTAATGTTATGTATGCAAGGATTAAAACTAAAAGCAATATGAAGTTTGTTTATTTATCAATACAAACAACAATACCAAGAAATGTTAACTACGCAACTCTGTCTTAGATAGGTTACGCAAAACTGACTGACTAGAATAATGTTCTTGACATTCCCCTCCGATACCCGATACTGGCCATGGCCGTGACATCTGATATGTTCTGCTTCTCTGAACTTTACCAGCGTATGTATCTTGGACGACGGACTATAAATTAATTTGTGAGATGTTGTGAGTTATATTTCTTAGAACATTTGAGAAAATTATGAAAATATATTTTGGATTACCCCGTGCCAAGCGAAGGGATTGAATCCCGGTTGAAACACATTTAAGGGTAAGATAAATATTTTGTCTCAACTCGTAGGTGTTAGTATTTCTTATTTAAGTGTCCAAGTTGTGTCTGTAAAGTAAAATTTTATTTAAAAAGTGAGATCAGATTATAAACTTTGATAATATAATATGCAAGGAATATTTAAGCATCTCAAATGGATGTTATTTTTGGCTACGCATTATCTGCTATTCTCTGGCATTGCATGGTTACCATTGCGGCCATTGCATTGCCATTTCGTTATCTCCCTTCAGCCGTATCCGTCATAGCCACATAATCGGAAAAGTGACAGTTTATGTTATAACCAGGCCTTTACGCATGTTTTAATAAGAATGCTTAAACATTTTTTGACGCCGACATTTAACAAGAAAGCTGAATAAATATTGTCTTAAATGATTTATCTCCTTTCAACTTGTATAAAATAACTGACAACGTTATAATTAGTAAAGCTTATAGCTATGAAGTTTCAGCTCAATGTAATTTATAATAACTTCTATCTTCAAAACAATTTTCGCAACTCAAAAACGGTGTAACAAGAACTTTCTTTAGGTGGTATTTCGCACCGGTAACTTGGCACTTTTAATCGAAGCTTTTAAGGGCCTATCGCGCTCTCAAAGTAACGTGAGTTCATTTCTTTGCCGCTTTTACTGGGGCTCATTTTCTTTTTACATCGGTCGGCTATAAGCTCAAAGCTCCTAAACACTAAATTTACTTTGTTAGGGAAAATTAGGGGCATAAGACTCGTTGATGAAATTCTGGAATTTATTTTCAAAGCGAAAGAATATTTAGTATAGAACTAATATAGACACATAGCGACGAAAATATATTTTTATTAACATATAATAATACATTTATGTAGGTTCAAACAGCGACTTCGCGGTACATTTTTTGATGAATACCTTGAAATTGACCGCAATGACAACAGAAAGTGTATGAAATCGTCGTTCATCGTCGGCCAAACGGAGACCACATACGTCAACGCACCGTAGTCGCTAAGCGAACATGTACTTCATTCATTCAAGATATTCACATACAATTGATAACAAAGGCTTATTATCTACAAGAGTCTACGATATATTACTTCATTTATTGATTTTTTTTTATATTCTAAATATTTACAAGGACATGACAATATAATGATGAAAATTTAAAAATGTGTAATTTAATGTAGTTGTCATATTCATATCTTTTACTGACTGAAGCAGATAAATAAATCTGATTAAATATCACTTGAAGTCAAAATCTTTGGTGACAAGAATCTTGAAGTTTGATCTGATGCGCGTTTTATAAACAAGTTCAAAAACGGAAGATATTTTCAATTCATTTGAATCTTTTTTTGTGAAATTTAACTCTTACCAAGTATGAATCCGTTTGTAAGAATTAAGAACCTTATCACTTTTTGAAGTTGGTGAAACATTGGCTTACCATATAGTTTTTTAAATGAGTTTAGCTATACATTAAAGAAAAAGCGAATGTAGCATTATATATAGAGAAAACTCTTACCTTGATGCATCATTCTGTATTCCACGGATATTTTTCAAATCTTTTGATTGCCGTATAATATATGTAAGTTTGTTTGGAACTACAGTCTGTAATTCTACGAAAGACAATGCATTTTTATAATAAGTATGATGTCAATAATATCAATCAGTAAATGAGTCATTGCACTTTTATAAGCGTGTTTTTAGTTTTTCTTTTAACTATATTTTTTGTATCATAATTTTTCTACGTGACAATTATAGTACAATAGAGTGCAATACATTTACATACCATGAAATTAGCTAACAAATTCTAAACTGACCACAAAGCACCCACAAAGCTCATAGCAATGCAATATATTTGTACCCACGAGACATTTGAAACGACAACAACACTGTTAATTCTCCACAACATAAATATCTTTCTGACGGCGATATATTGAGTGTGCTCGACCGTATTGGCACAAGCTGTTTAATTATTCATCTCATTAGAGAAGTTTCTAGGAGTTCCTTTGTACATAGCGATGCAGTACTTGCGCTACCGATAGCCTAGTTTTGAACTCGCGAATATTGGAAGTTTTTGAATGTGTCCCAAGTCTTAGTATAGTTGTACAGTCACCTGTTGCGTAAGAAGACTTATTGATTGTAATTTGTTGACATGCTTTCGAAGCTTGAATTATTTAAGATAATTATCATACGATGGTAAACTAGTTCAATAACAATTTTACAACAACACACTATGAAATACTCGTGTATGGGTGCAATTTTAAGGTCCACGTTATTCGTACGTTACATATGGGAGATATTATTTGGGAGTGTACACACATAAGATATCGTTGATTAATATCACCCTGCGTATTCCAAAGACATTGCGAGAGTCAGATTATTTCTAGAAGGGAAGTGAGTGATTAAACAAGAGAACAGCGACTCAAAGAAAGAGAAACTAGGTATCTTATTGTCGTACGATTTTCAACAATGTGTTATCTTAGATATAAACGTTCTTGAAGCTATTTATACTAAAAGGTTCTCAGAGTCCTGTACAAGAATTAAGGAACAGAATTAAGTTTATTTAACAATTATATCTAGTTCTAAAGTAAGTAGAAATAGGTCTAGAAATAGGTATCACCTGTCAATTAAAAAAAACTAATTTGTCTGTGCTGTTACTAACTACTTGCTACTGAACCCAGGCAGCGGCGACTGTTATAATACTTAAAAACCTCCGACATGGATTAGCGACTGTTATCAAAGAATAAAATCAGGTACAGTTGTCTTTAAGTACAAAAGACAGTTTGCTTTAAAGAAATATTCCTACTAAGATTCACCCATCCAACTTCAGACCGTACCCTAAGTTACTCAACGCGTTAGATCATTAAAGATACAAGCCACCGCTATGAGCGCTTCAATTACGAGCATCCTTGAGTAACTGGATACATATTGAAATAGTTTCATAGCTGTATTACTAAATCGAACTACGTCAAATATAAGTAAAATATTGCATGTTTTAGTCCAATATATTTGTTACGACGGAGCTATTACGATCTTTTGTATTTGACACTTACAAATTATAGTCTCTCAATCTTTCTAAGGTTACTCAGAATTGTTGGAATATACTTTGGTTTAACATTTTACACTATAAAATTGGTCGTTTTCCTTTTTTAGAACTATGTATCTATTGACATGTATTATTATTATGCGGAATACAAATTGGATCTCAAGGGCGTGAATGCATTTAGTATAAATATACTTGTACAGAGCAGCCACTATTATTTATGTATCTTTTGCAATTGAATATTGTCGGCATATGTCGCAGAAGTGTTTGTTATTTCTACGTAGTCTACATTTTGACAAACAATTTGACAAATAAAACGTGTACATACAACCAGCGTAGCACTAAAAATCGATGACTAGAAACACGGTGCCATCACAAATAACAAAAGAAATGATTTTAGTGCAAACGGGCTTTTAACAAAAATAACAATTCAACTTGACATCGACAAAGAAAAGTGACTCACTCTTCTATCGTCTATATAGCCGCGCCTTTTTTCAAGACAGAACTAGTTGATAGCCATCGATTGTTGGTAGAATCAAACCGTTTGGTAATTTTATTTTCGATTACGCAACGTAATTACATAAAAACCTTTTGATTTCTGATTTTGGAAGGAGTAAGAAATCAAAAGAAAATTGTGGCCAGCCTGGGTTAACTAAGTACAGGTAACCACATAAGATATCTCTGCGTACGGAAACGCATAGGCCAATGACATAAATAAAAATACATATTTTTCTATCAACTGTTTATTTCACTGTACTTGCCCATTAAAACAGAAATAAGATCACAGCGGAAAAAATACCTATATAGGATGCGTTTGTTACGATCAGACTGGGATAACTCAAAAAATCTTGAGTGTAATTACGTAATTAATTTCTCAAATATGTTCCATGTTCGAAGTCGACGTTACAGTTTCATTATGTAAAGACAAAATCTCCCGGTTTGTACGGCGATCGAATTCAGGAACTGAATATAATAAACTGGTTTCGGGAACCAGTAACCAGTGTTTCACACCGACGCATTGCGGTGCTAGTTAGTGATCGTAATTTATTTGTAAACATTCGATTAATTACTGCAGAGATATCGTACGCTCGCAGAAACTCTGAGCGTGAAAGCAGCTTGCTAAAATGTGCTTAAGCTACTCTAGTTTACACTATCTGATCTAATTTATATAGTGTGATTTAAGGAACTGCGATGTTTAGTAAATTGTATGCTTAATGTTTTTAGGTTTTTTTGTATAAATACACGAAAAATGAGCAAATTATCTGATAGTAAGGCATCGTCGCCTATCATTATAGGCATTATCAATGAAATGCTCGCCAAAAAGAAAAAGATACGAAAGAATAAAAGAAGAGACTAGCATTCAGTTGTAGAAGATTGAAATGGTTATCAATGAATTGGAACACAACATTGTATATAACTATTATATACCATAATTATTATCTGAATTTGTATATCTAAAGTGAAAATATAATTTATAGATGCTGAATTGAAGTTAACAATTACGGATACTTTTGGTTTTCAAATGTAATTATCCTTTTTTGTAATAATGTGCATAAAATAATGTGGTCGAGTTAATTGCAGAAGAGTATTTACAAAGAACTATGTATTATGTAGATGAGGCAAGGCAATGTCCGTTGCATTATAGAAATAGTAACGTTATGTCGTTAAAAGCTCTAGAAATGATTATTTCATATAAATGTGAATCGTTGCGAAGGATGAGGGCGTAACTGCGATAATACACGAACTAATTTTTCAAGTCTTTCGCGGATGTTCGCGGCTTAAAATGTTTGACGATGTATGTTATACTTGTAGCTTTTCTTCAAGACCTTGACGTTTTTGTTTATAGGAATGGATCCGTCTGTGGTCGGCTGTAACAAGTTTCGAATACGACTATAAGAAAAACTGTAGATAGTTAGTAAACTTTGTTAGTATTCTTTAATGCATGGAGCAGCGTGTTGAAGCTCTAAGGCTCCTCAGTTAAGACCCCTGTCTTGTAGTAGTTAATTAGTTGCAATCATTTTCATGAAGTTCATAATCACAGTACTCTAGTTTTTTTTATTAACGTATTTCAAAAGTGGTAAGATGATCATATCAATATAAGGATACCAACTGCCACCCAACTGGATTGAATCCCTTCTTTCCTTAAGCGTTTCCTCCCCCTTAGACTAAAAAATGGCTCGTTTCTCTTCCCTTGGGTCAAAAGTGGACACGCCCATGTTTGTCACTTTGAAGTTTAATTTGGCAAACAATTACTAAATCGAAACATTTAAGCGAATGTTTAAATAATTCAAGTTAACATTTACATTACCGAATAGGTCTAACAGTCAAATCGCTAATTTATTCTGCATTATTTATCCCTCGTGCTGATTTAACACAACCCTACTGTAGTTGCTACAAATTATAATGTATATTATTGAGTAGGGACATGGGTTTATAATTGAGCGGTCTAGGGCACACTTAACACCATGCTCTATTCCTCATTGGACGCAGTTTAACGCCAAGTGGTTCTAGTGCCTATCTATATTGATTTGCCTCCGACAAAGTTTAACGACTGCTATCTAACGATAACAATTGTAAGTGACTTAACTTGTCATTCGAAATTCAAATATTTTTTCTTAATACCTACAACCACTTGAACGAAGCACTATGTAACTTGAACTAACATCCCTGATACAATTACGAAAATCAACTCATACCAGTAAAAAGTAACACAAAAATATAAAGGAAAAAAAATACAGCTGAACATAAAAATTGACTTAATAAAAAGCTTTATTTATAAACCTTAATACATTTACGTCTTAATACTTAATTACTGGATTTCACGGCCTCAAAACTCATAATTTACTCTCGTACAATTAGGTTGGATTACGTTATATTTCTACAATTCGCTGCTCTGCATGTGTCCACGTTAAAGAGAAATATTACGCATTTTTTCCCTCGTAATAAAGAAATATCGTTCACATTTGGTAACTCTAATGTATTCTTTTTAAAATGTCAGTTAAGTTCAAGTCGGGTTGCGTTTGAAAGGGTTTTGTGTTGTACATGTTTAAAGGATATTTTTGTATGAATATAAAATTGGCCTTCGTTTGTATAATTATACAATACTACACAATTATATATTATATTTCTTTTTCCTACCTAGTAGGAAAACAAAGAATATGACAGATGGATGAACAGATGTGTAAGTGATCCTGTTCCCAATAACACGGAACAGTTATAAATACTTGAAGTATTTAAACACAAATGAGTATTCGAGTAAGTAATATTACAAACCTATTACGATACCTAACTAGTAAACTTAACAAAGGTTTATTTTAACACGGAACGTATTTTGCGCCATAAATTCTGAACACGCCTTTGTTTAAGTAGAATTTGTATCAAGTAACCGCAACATTAGTGGTGACAGATAGACTGACAAAGCGACCGTGCTAGTCTGACGCAATAAATGCTACTTTCAGAACTAAGTAGGGTTCTCACTATTCGTCTGGATTTGTAACACTAACAGCCAGTTACCGAAACGAAATTTAAATATTTACCAATACTTTAAATCTTAAAGTTTCATTATAACGTTGCGCGGAGAAACATTAGGCGATACCGTCGCTTTAAACATATCGGAGTTTTATACTGGCCATTAAATTGCATATTTGGTTGCACAATAACCGATTTGCAATGTCTTGTGCAATGTACTTTAATTAAAGATTCATTAGCGTTAATGTCTTCATTCAGTAACAACGCCTTAATGAACACCAATATGCAACTGTCTCCAAGAATGGTACTCACTATTCGTTTGGATTCGTTACACTAAAGACGGTAATTTTAGGTGCTTTGGAAAGAGAAATCGCGTCCGTACAGAACTCACAGAACGAAGATAAAACACTAAGATCAAAGGGAACGAGATTTACTTCTTTTCCATCAAGTAAACTAGGTACTCGAGAGAAATACGCTGTAAGAGTACCTGTTTTCACTGAATAACATTTTCTATGTATCTACTTAACAGGGAGCTGTAGAACGAATTTTAAATATTAACACAATTTTCAATCCTAATGCTGTAATAAATTGTTGCTAAGAACTACTTCTAATGATATTTTAAAGATTATTATTTATTTATTACCTATTTTACAATTATTTTTATTTCATTGAACAACTTTGTGCAATATTTTTTATAAAGCATTACGAATTAATGTAGTGTTAATATTTAAAATGTCTTTCTACAACTGCCTGTAAGTGTTTATTTAGCAAGGAACTATAATTATTGTATATTGCAACCATTTCATGAATTACAAATAAATAAGCAAACAAAGTTTAAACATATTAATGATAGTATTCTGATGCGAAGAAGTCAATATTATAGAGATATTTGATACACTAAAAGCACGCTGCTCTTCGATATTACAACCATATGTAAACTTGCCATGACAACTACAGAGGTCAAATATCATATATATGTATCACATATATGATCAATGTTCATAGATTACATATTAAAATAATTATATGTATTTCATATATGATTACTGCTAATGATGATGATTAAAAATCCCGAGCACTAATACAGGTAGAGTTAAATTATATGCAGTCTAGAATAATTAATAATAATTATAGTTACAAATAACTATATTACCGAATTAATGGTTTATCTTAGTATGAATATAAAAACGATTAACTGTCTCATTTCTTCCCAGCTCAAACTTTAACAAGTTAAAATTTTACACCCAGATTTCCTCTATAATGTAGGCATGTGTTAAGGTTCCAACTACATACGGAATAAACTGACTTCATATTTTTACTATAAAAATAATTATTCCTGTAATTACAATTATTAAAATCTCCTTTAGGATATTGGTTACCAATTTTCATATTTTTATTATCTCTCAGAATATGGGGATAAGAACTTATAACGACGCTTTATTAATTTTTGTATGTAACTGAGACTTCGAATTTCATAATTGAGGAAAATTAAAATTACTAATAACTATTCCTACCGTAAAGTTGCCTAATTTCAATAACAGAATCGCAATAATTACGCACCAATTACGTGATCGAAGCCACAAACAGCTCGTTTAGTATCTAGCGACTAGTTTTCAACTATATAAAGACAAACCTTATTTTTACTATAGACTCTACTGATTTTTGCTTTATACAACTTTAACGTACTAACAATAAAGTTTTACACTTCCACTATACCCCTATGCTTGTCAACTTATTTCATATCGATATAAGAATCATTTGGTAGGTTCCTTTTTAAAGAAAATCATGAAACACAATAAATAAACAAGTTTTTAACACGGAAACACGAACTGTAACGTAGTTACGTTAAAAAAAGGAAAAAAATATCAACAAATGAAATTTCCTACCTTTTACGAGTCTGTACCTAATTATAAATTATTTGTCGGAAAAACCACGATGTGGTAGGATTTAGGTTTTATGTTTAGTTAATTTAGTAGTAAAAGAAAGTTTTTGTTCAATTACCAGGTTAAATTTATTAATTTATATGACAGATATTTATTAAAAAGTAGAGTGATATCTAAGTATTTACTTAATATTATATTTATCGTGTCAAATTTAAATCTATAATTCAAAATTTTAAGAAGATACTTGGCATATATTTTCAGAACGATGGTATAGTCTTAAGTATTGTTGGATTACGACGTGTACTAAAGAGAAAATTACCGATATATTTCTTAGAATAAAACGTTATTTTACATTTAAACATAAAATTACATAAATTAAGCAACATGACAACCAATTTCAATTGCAATCCAGCAGAATATTGCGAGTGAAAATAAAAAGTATGTGGGTGCATTAGTCATCCGCCCCACATCAGGTCCCTTTACTTGCAGTTCATGAATATTTGAGTAACGTTCTTTGCGATACTGAGTGGTGAATATGCTCTCAAGACATCACACGATACGAGTATTCGTTGCGATGTTAAAGGGCATGTGTATTTTTTCCGAGAACATATCTGAGCTACGGGGCTGTGATTTGATTATCGAGAGGGAAAGTGACTGTGAAGGGCTAAGATTTTTTTTGTATTTTTCTCCGAATACTTAAAATGGACATAGTATTTGTCATAGTATGCTAATTATGAATATTGTTTCTGGAAGCGTATACGCTGCAACCCTTAAGTTTTTACAGATTTACAGCATTTATCTGTTATTTATTGTAATGATGAAGTTTTTGGATCCAGTACCATTCAGTAATTGAAGCCAGTAACCCTCCTTAAGGTAAGGATTTTACTACAAAGATATTTTGAAATCATAATTATTGTCACTAATATCATTATATTGCTCTGATATCCGTTCGTCTAGCTACCATTATCTTCCTTGAATCAGCCGCCACGTGGCA
>DWPA01006285.1:0-11121 GCA_018251375.1 Calpodes ethlius
TATTTTGTATGGTTTGATTGGGCAGGAGTACTATTTGTTATTCTGTCTTTAGATTGTAAAGTGGTGGTCGTTGGTGTCTAGATTTCAAATAATGGAATGACAGCTTTAAACGTAGGCAAAAAGTATGTACGCTTCCAATTTGCAGATAAAAAAAGACAATGTCCCCTTCATACGACCTATTGTTTTAAGTAACTAGTTGATAAATTTGCAGATGAGCTTAGTGTAAATCTGTAAAAATGAAGGAACTCCTGACGCGTTCCTGGTGAGCGTGAACGATGTTGTTAGGTGGTTGATAGTTATCAACGTTCCTTTCATATTGCTCTAGTATTGAATGAGGCAATTTGGATTACTAACATTGTAGTTTGTACAATCCATCATCTTAACGTTGCTCAGGATGGCCACGAGGGCACGAGTGGAGGAGGAAGTCGTCGCCGGTGAGTGGCGGCGGGCGGTGACGCGGCGGCAATCAAACAATCATACTGCAATCATGATGATATTGAAGCAATCATACAATCGACGCGCCACGCGGCCCGGCGCCACTGGCCACGTGTTCTGAGCATATCACGTTGGACCGATGTTTTCTGGTCTATCTTGTGGGGCTCTGTAGTTACAGGGCACCGGTTTTCTCTTGAGGATACCCCACTATGCTGCCCCAGTGCAGATTACTATAGCGTTTAGTAACTAACCTAAGTTTATTAACAATTAATCTAACCAAAAAAAATAGTTTAAAATGGTATTTCGAAGCACGGCAGCGCTCAAGAATTTGTGCCATTAGTGGTCACCCTTGTCAATACCGATCCCGGTGGATGTTGGGTAACGGCCATTGGCCAATATCTATTTATACCTAATCTCTGGATAAGTAAAGTATAAAACCTAACACTTAACGTTATGATTGGGCAACTGACATGAGGATTATGGATAGAGAGTATACCTATTGATAACGGCCGTAGCTCGGTCAATCACTTATCGATACAAGCCGCCGGGTAGTGATCGCTGTTAGGTGGGTTCAATTCAGATATTTTGGTCTACACTGCCTACTTTGGTTAACTTCTGCCCCAGTTCTTTTTAATGCAACGAGTAGGCGACGCTAGCAGGTGACAGCTGTCTAATAATGACATATCTGTCAAATTACCTGTTGATGTGATATTACAATAAAAAAATCATTAGGTTTATCATGACTGGCTTCTTTTGGCCTTGACCTTTCGTACCTTGGCAGCTATCAATAGACATGGAAATTAAATGACTCTATAATGTGAACTAGGTACAAATTAGTCACGTGCTGTACCACATCTGTCTGGAAAGTAAACTGTCCGGTTACTAACAATAAACGTACGATATAAGTCGATACCTAGACCAAAAGTGCTCATTACCAGTTCGGTACAGCTGGGCATCGAATGGTACAGAATGGCAATGCTAACTACCCCACCCCCACGCCACAGCCACGCCACACGTCCCGGTAATGACAACCTCGCGCCGCGCGCCTGCATCTGTCCAACGGTAATTATAAATACAGATGCATTTTTAGCAAATGCAAACTCTGTTCTTAATATTTTAATACGTTTGAACAAGTTACTTGTTTGCTAGGTTCCGTATTGCTATTTTATTTGTTTCTTTCTAAGTGTATTAAAATCAAGTGTATTTCGTTATTTTCCATCAATGTTTGTCCGATTAAATAATACTTGAGTAGATACAGTGTCACTTAGTGGCTTCACCCGCGTACGACAATACAACACCAATAAAAAGTTGTCGATTCCTTTATATTATAGGTTGCTAGGCAACGCTATGTTGTTAAATACTTTCCTTAATTTGACTGAATTATATATCGTAATGAATCTTCCCACAGAAATGAGAGATGTGTTTTCGTAGTGAAAAGTAGCCTGTAGCACTCTTCATCCTTCTAACTATCTTCAAACCAAAAAGCATACTATGGCGACAAGAAGGACAGACAAATAAACGAATGAAAGAAGGACAAACAAACAAACACATTTTTACATTTATAATATTGTTATTGATAGGTCTTTACCTGGACTAGCTCGATAGCAGATCCCAACGGTTAAAAATTATTTATCAAAATCATAGCAAAACAACATTGTTTAACATTTAAATATATATAACCTACTACATTCACTTACCTTACGAGTACCCTTGTTTTATCAGGAAAGTATGCGAGCGTATAAATTAAAATATTACTTATTTTATTATCTGAATAAACATATTAAAGATAGTGCGTATATAATACCTTTATGAGTAATAATACCTAATCGGTAATAAAGATAATAGGCTTTCCTTAAAAATGTAACAACAACAAAATCCTATGTATTGTTCACGTAAATTATATCTGGATAAATTATTATATTACAGAACCAATAGCCAGTTGCTGAAATGAACTTGAAATCTTCTCTTCACAAGATCAACGTAACATCTCATCAAAAACGCTACTTATTATTTTATAACTTATTTTTTATCGAGCTAAGTATTTTTGCTTTTTTTCAGAAAGCATTTTAACACAACAATTTCGTTGTTTTCATACTATAAAATTATCAATAATTAAGAATTTATCAACACTGAAAGTTAAGGTTGTGTTCAAAAATATCACGTTATTTTCGTAAAGATGCGCAATGTAGACACTACTTTATATCCGAATGCTTGATGCAATCATTGTACAGAACAACTTTACACGATATTATTTTTAAATTATATTATTATTACAATTGTTATTGTTTATTTTATGATTATGTTTATTTCATTAAAGAACTTTCTGCAACTAACTGATACCAAAGGATACGGTTTGTGCTATTGTTAAAATTTAAAGTCCGTTTCTGCCACTTTCTGTTAGAACAACAGACAGTCTTAGTTCATTAGCGTTTCATTTCCATTCGCTAACTACCTACATAGAGTAGTTAAGTTACTATTGATTTAAAAGGTTCGCTCATATGAAAATCCTATTAGGTAATCTACCGCGTCGCATTTTCATCTCGTGCAACTTGTTTATCGGATGAGTCACCGTGTTGTGCGGATTATTATTGACCAGTTAAGACCTTAGGTCGTCCTTGTTGCATTCCAGTGTAAAGAAAAAGTTTACTAACGGATACTCGTACGGGCGAATTCGACAATTTCCGGACGCGAATCGAATGACTCATAGGAATTCAGTTTGTTTTTGTATAACTGTAATTAATATTCAATGCGGTCCAAATACAGTTCTCGTGAAATTGTCGTGAATAAGAATATGTGTAGGGAAGGATGTTGAAGTCGAAATGGGTCAACTGACTGAGTTATTGCTGACCAACTTTAGTTGTCGAATACGTACCTCTAATACTTTTTATATTAGAGTACCATTATGTTAGTTGTCTGTGGTATGAATTTCTTTTCCTGTCTTCATAATTTAAATATAGCGTAAGAATGTAGAAAATACTTATGTCGTGAAAAATATGTTTTGTGAGACTATAATAAAAAATATATATATTAAAATAGTAGTTTCCTTTATTTTAGAAATACTTTAAGACATACGACTTCAGACAAGTTAGGAACGTGGTAAAGAGTTGTTGACTGGGACATAACAATGCTGACGTGCTTCACTCAGACGATAGCCTAACCTAAATATCAGCGGCCGTTATCTGGTCGTATCTGGACACACAAACGCGCCGATGTACGTGCACCCGATTACCTTCACGGAACGCATTCGGACCGATTTTTCCGTTTACGTCACGCCGCTCGCCGGTTTCGTCACGACCGTGATGCAAAACTCGCTAGAATAAACTTATTACGTGTGTTGCTGCTAATTTGTGCAATATGGGAATTCCACCGGATTACATGATTTTTGTAGGCATAAGTACATCCGTATTCATAAATAATCCTATGATGTCACACAGTGTAATAGAAAGAAAGGATCAATAATAATTATTTTCAAATCCACGAACCATATCGTAAGTAGATTTAAACTTTTAATTTTTCTGTTTTTCTTGCCGTTGAATGGGAACACTTACGTCGATGTTTATTCTAAATAAATGTTGTAGAGTTGAAAATTGGTTCCAAAATTAACTATATCTGATCTAATCACCTTTGGCACGTGTGTTCGTTTGACGTTGAACTACTTGTAAAGTCTTCACATTGTCTGGAAAGAAAAACGTATACAAATAATATTTTATATCCCGTGTGTATATTGATGTACAATATATTGTTAAGTTTATTTTAACTTTAACAGGCGACAGAGGTAAGTGAGTACCCTTGCTTGGTATAGGGATTTGCGTAATAATAATAATACCTACTATTTCTGGGATAAAATAATAACGCTTAGAACCGCTGCAGACATGGTAATTTGTAACCATTTCAAGGACGCCGTTTTTAGGCTACCTTGGTCATATGTGAATGTATATAAAAAAAAAAACCTTTTCTCATTCCATTAATATTACGGTTAGGTAGGTATACACTTCCCGTTGTTAAACAAAAGAAAAACAGCATTTGTTTGCATATGGGCGACCATACACGTATATAATTTTTATGCTTTACTTTAGGTCAACGTGATATTAAAGAACAAATCGCCTAGGCGTTATAATCTATGATAACTGATGCTATTATCTCTGTCAATCATCCCTGGGTATGCAAAAACGACTGCAGTTTCGGCTGGCAGTTTGAGAGACATTAGGTACTTTCTTCCTCCAACCTTCTTAGCTAGCATTGCACAGGGTTGCCTTTGGTGTCGCTGATGTCCGTAAACGATGATGACTATTTGTTATCAAGTTATTTATATCCTCGTTTGTAGTATTGTTGTCATTGGCTACTTGCATGAAAAAGTATAAGCAAGGAACGTGAAGTGAATATTGATAGAATTACCTTTACAAACGATTTATTTCACAACTGCCTTGATACTGGAAGCCTATCAACACGCGGCTTATAGTTTGTAATCTTTTTAGCACCTTGTGATCGTAAAACTACTTTTTCTACTTAATGTGTTTATGCTAGGCAAAATATATTTTTAATAACAGCGACGCATGGTACTGTATGGATTAAAACTTAAATGCTTTTTATAAAAAAAAATATGTGACACTTTCCATGTATACCAGTTTCCCGCGCTGTCAGGTTGACAAGATGCGAGTTGAGTCATTTTCGAACGTCCTTGTCGCCGCGTCGCTGTGCCAGGGTTCCATGGTCGCTGGCGTTCCGCTCAATTGGAACTTTGTCTCTTTACATCTGGAACGGTTCGGAATTTGCTCAAGAATTTTTGCATACGTTAACCACACGTTCACGGCGCTATTTCATATACAAGCATCTTAAAGTATTATTTGTCCGGTGAAACATGAATGTTATGAACTGTTTTGATTCTGTTTTAATTCCGTTTTGGCTATTAATGTTATTATATTATTAGAGCGTATTTGATTTAAAATTAATCACGCAATCTTTTAGAAGGTAACACGCGAAGGTTTTTATTGTTTGTGATTTATAACGTATACTAATTCATTAATCGTATTTGTTAAATAATTATATTTTTAGGTCTAACGGTTGTAAATAAAATGCTTGTAACAAACACAGTGTAATCGAGCAACGAATTACCTATTACTTATAATTGTGATTGTTAAAATGGCTGTTAACTTTTACGCTTTGTATTGAAGAAAAATATATACTGTATTTCAGTCGCCCCCGGGATTTTTTTATTAAGTACTGTACGTTATTTTAGGCTATTATACTCTATAATTTAATAAATATTTATGAGTTACCAGTAAATACCTTACTTTGCATGATTAAATTTTTCCTTCTATTCAATTCTAGGATTTAAAATGTTAGTCATAAGAAATTTTGCGCAAAATGGTTCGTTTCCGATTCCGATCCGGATATATTAAGAATATATAAACAGTACAATTGTTTAGCATTGATAATAATAACATAAAAATTGTGAAAAAATAATAGAAAATGTATTGTGAAACATAATAATGAGGAAAAATATATTGTACTTTATTTTAACAATACGCCCCTTTTATGTTTAGTTATAAACGATGGTATAAAGGCGTGTGGAGAAAACTATTCAATGTATAATATAAATTTCAAAAAGAAACAAATAATACTCCTAGCATCAAATTCGGATACAGATACGGACCCATACTCCGTACCCGCCCGATTCAAAATTAAACGGTTTTATTTTGTTTTGAGCCAAAGATTACAATTTATATAAAGGGAATGTTAAACAATTGGCTAACGGACTAAAGCAATTAATCAGAACAACACATAATGATATCAGTGCCTATTATCATCCATAATCATAATTAATTATCCACTTAGATAGAATAAATGTTATCGGCCAATAGCTCGATATAGGAATAGGGGTCTTAATTATCTGTTGGAGAGTTTCCATCGTTGTCTACAGGTGTCTGAAACATCGACGTTGTTACCGATGCGTTGGGGGTAGGAAACAGGCAACTCGGTTGTTATATTATATGTTATGCCCTGTAACAATTTCCTAGGTTGCAATTTCTAGTAGGAAAAATTACTAACAATTACTAATACTTACTAGTAGGACTAATTTACACTAACAGTTTTACCGACCACATTACTCTTAATAAAAAACATTCTTCTAAACATCTAATACTAACAGAACTTACTCTTGAATACAGCCCCTTCTACAGTCGTGTTCGGCGTTTGCCACCAGTGACAGTGGGTTGCTGCCACTGCAAACTCATTCGATATATTTATAACATTAAAGAAAAACAACGAGGTTAGAGGATTTTGTAAATAATATGTATTTTACTTATATAGTATAAAAATAATGTTTTTTTTAATATATAGTATTAGATATACGGCTGTAGGCAGCAGGAGTGTCCAGTAAAGCGTGGAAGGATGGTCGCAGCGCTGGTAGGTTGCCGTGCGACTGCGAGTGGACTGTGCACCGCATACCGTACCGCTCTACCACTCGACCGCGCGCGTCGTCGTGGCCACGTGTCGCGGACGGGCACTGTCGACATTATCGACAGTACCGTCAGCGTGAGTACTATGCTATGTTGTACAGTTAAATATGTACACGGTACTGATAAATGTAAGTAAGGTCAGCATCAAAAGCGGATTACTTATAGTGGACATTCGGTGGAGACAATGACTATGTGATTTGTAGCTGTTAACATGGTTGGCGAGAATGATGATGGTCGTGATAAATGACCACCTGATCGTAAATGACTACACTCGACGCGTCGGTCATAGACTTGTATTATACGAAACTCATCAATAACGGACCCAAATGGATAAGATACACAATGTAATTTAGTTACTCACAGCCTCACTCTTGGATTCACTGTGTCGTGGTCCCATAAACAACACACTCACATCCGGACTGAGAACTAATGTTTGTCAAAATTCTGTTTCGCTTGGAATCGAACCTAGGACCCTTTAAAGGTCATCAAACTATAGAACTCCACCACGAGTCCCGTGTTGCGTTAGACTTAAGATCTGTTGTATAGAGTCCTGCGTCTGTCAGCCGTGGGTCCAGTCGCCAACACCTCATTAGTTGACCAGCAAGGAATACTTCTACTAAGTATTTCTGATAGTCTGAAGCTATAATAGTATAATTATTTGTTTTGGCTGATTACTTACTAATCGCCGTTGATAAAACCTCGAATGCTTTCATTTTATACTTGAGCTTTGCATAGGTGAAAGTATTCCTTGTACACTCAGCCCTCTGGGGGAAAAGCCTATTTGATGTTTGTTTATCAAAACAAAAGCTTTAAACTTTGATTCATATGACGTTCTAAATGGTATATTTTTTGGTAAATCTTCATACCACTTACACATATAACTGTCATCAAAGTATACAGTTGTAGCACGCAGTATGCACGGAGCCACAGTCCTCCATTGACCGGGTCCAGCGTTACGTGAGCTAGTAGTAACGGTAGCAAGCGATAGTACCGCAGATCTGCGTGAGACTATCATTTAGTACCAGTGTGTGTAACAGATAAATTCCTAGTATTCTGCACAATATATCTGCACCAATAGATATCTTAGATGGATGTTAATTTTCATATTTTATTCGATAATTACAAACATATTGAAATTTCTTGATGTGTCGATGTTAGAGATGTCTCGTGGTCGAATTTATACATTAATTTACAAATTTTATAAACGATATTACAATAGATACCAACACATTGTGTTGGAATTTTTGTTTGTTGGAATTTCAATGATATTATAAAAGGAGCATGGTAGCTAAGCAGTTGAGTGAAGATACCCGACCTAAAACCAAAAAGAAGTACACATCTCCATGTTCAAAACTAGTACTAGAAAGTCTACAGTGATATAGAAAGAGAAGTTCGATTGTTTGTATTGCTATCTACTTCACTCTAGATCCTTGAACAATGCGAAAGACAAAGATGTGAATATGGACAACAACTCCTTTTTTTATATTTTACTGTGAGACCTCATAGTCGAGATTTCGAAGGATAATCTCGTTTCCTACTCAGCAGGATGCAGCGAGATAACCTTCAATAGTTCACTGTACTTAGGCATCTGAACTAGCGGTTTTAACATTATAACCGTACCCTAACAATAAGAGGATATCCGTAATATCCGACAAGTATCAATATCAATATAGAATGTGTAGAATCAATGTTTACCTTTAAATAACCGAAGCTTGTTGATTCTGGTGTAAGTGGCAGCGTGGTTCAATCGATACGCACCCCCCTTGTCCAGTAACACGATCCGATACCCTGTGGTCGCCGGCCGCCGGCCGCTGGCCGCCCGGCGCACGGCCGCGCGCCGCTCCGGCGTGTTCCGTTATGTCACTTCACGGAACATCTTCCTGATTACCCTCGTTTATATACTTATAAACTGTCTGGTTGAAGGTTGGCCTCACGCACTATCTACCATTTTTCAAAGTTTTATCGGTTATGGTGTTCAATATGCTTGACTTACATTTATTTATTACGTGGCGTTTTTAAATTGTAAAGTCAGTTACCAACAGACCGCTGGCCGGTAACCAACGCCAGCAGATACCAATGAGTACCTACATTTTGACAATTACGTCAGTGGCGCCGCCTTTGTTAGTATGAGGCCTCTTTTATAAATATACTAAGTATTAGCTAAGTTAAATATTCGTGGGATCGTCTCGCTCGAGGTATTCATCAAACCCGGTCACCATTGTACATGATCAAAATGCCTCTTGTCCAAGCTCCATTATTCACTCCATAACATCACTAGGTCCAGTACAAAAGTACTGCGAAAAACTGACCATTTAGACACTAAGGATTCCGAAACAAACTTATGTAAGGTTTGAAGTTATCTATTGAAATATAAGTCATATTTCTTATCAATAAAGTCTCCAATTGCCTGAAGTTTAACCCATATGAGATAATTTAGTGCGTTTTGTATGCAAAACAGAAATAAAACCACAAGTCATAGCCTGGCGTTTAATTTTTGAGCCATAGCTTGCATTTAATTCTGTTATCTAGTATTTTTTAGTCAAAAATGTATATGGGTCCGAGAGGCGTTATGGAGGGCCCGGTGGTCCGGTGCCTCGGCCCGGCCCGGGGCCACGGAGCGTGAAGCGACACAGGTGGCGTTACGGTGCGCGCGCGCACCTGATCGATGGCTTATTGATTTGATGCATCAATCCAATCACCGCCGGTTACGTGCAAGTATTTCACCATTAACAGCTTAGTCATTTTATATTGTCATACATTTGGCAGCCCTTTACGCGATCTGGCTTAGTTGGTGACACTGCGGGATAAAAGACCCACCGTTTGTACTTTTAGTAATTAATATAGTTTTTTCCTAACTTTATTGACGTAGGGTAACTAACGCCATTCCAATATATTTGTTCTCGGGTCCATGCCACCCGCGACACAGCGAATCCTTCTGCAGGGGTATGAGTGTGTTAGCGTTAAATATATTTGCAACTACGAATTGGTGATGAGGCACTGTTGAGAGGACTATGGAGAGGTATCAGAACAGAGTGAAAACCATTTATAGTGACATTAATAGCTACGAGCGTTGTAACAAGTAAAACTTAATTAAATTGTTTAATATCAGTTTTAAACTGAATTACAGTTCATTATCATTTTCATCACAATCTGTAACTGTGCCACTGCTAGTTTCGCCTCTCTCTATTTGTCTCTCATATATCTGATTAAGTAGGAATTGATTGACTGCACTTCTTTTGACAACATTACGGAGTATTCTCACAACGGTTTCCTCTACCGAAGCAAGTTAAGCGAACGAGACACCGATGCAGGTGATAGTCTATCTTTAAACCGCTATAGATAAGACCACTATAGTGATACCCTACCCTACATCAGCAATATAGTTACAGATAATTAGGGCAAAATGTTCCATTATAAATGTATCAAGGTTCCATTCTCATTTATGGACTTGCATAGACAATATTATTTCTAAACGGGTTGCAGTTGTTAAAATGAATTAGTTAATGGCTGTTCTTAAATTTCTATTTAACCATAATCCTCAAATCTTAATTAGCAACTGTTAAAAATCATAATATTTTAGTGTAAGTTGTCATTACTTGGTTAAATTGCAAGATAACGGAAGCTAATGAAAATAACCATATGCCAATGAATATGCCAATATGTCATCGATTTATTAACCGTAATATTATATTTTTATTAAATTAAAGTATGCACACCGAGGTCCTTAACTTAGTCGTAAGGGTAGCCTGTACATGAAAATACAATCGAAATAGCCTAATCTGCGGTAATTACTGAGCCAAGTGATGTTAGACGGAACTGTTAGGGCGCGGAGCAATTAACCACTGAATAACCGCCGCTTACCTTACTAATTGGGGTACAGACTAGAGCTAAACAGAAGGGATTTCGTGCTTTGAACTTACCTATGTAATCTAATATTATGTAGGCACATATTTGTGTGTTACAACTTTAATGTCTCTACCAATTGCGTCCTATACGTAACTGAATGTGTTCGCCGTGGCACCGTGCAGATGTAACCAACAGTTCGGTGCGCTAATTAACGCGTTATGACACAATTTATCGGGAAGTAACATTTGTCTAAGGTTGTTTCTTGTATCAAAAGCGTATATACGGGTACGTAATCAAAAGCGAATTATAGTTTGTGTCACAAATCCAGCCGTTGATCGAATCAGGTATGCATCATTCAGTGTTCTCACGTTCTTAGTTTACA
>DWPA01006286.1:0-11120 GCA_018251375.1 Calpodes ethlius
CAGTGCAAATTAAAAACAAAAAAAAAAATTACAAAACAATTCGGATCTTCTTTATAGGTCAAACTAATCTGTCAATTAAATTTGTTTACATGTGTAAAAAGGGATTTATAAATCTATTTATGGCAACACTAAAACGAAACGTCATTCAGAGTGTCAGTGTCAAATTCGAAATTCAAATATTTTTTTTAACGTGCACGATTATAGAGTAATGAGTTAAGAATTTGAATTATAAGTGTCAAAGACATTGTAAATTTAAAAAAAAGAGAAATTCGCGGCATTTGCTATTCTTGGCGGGAAAATATTTTCCATCAACGCGTTAGTCCCAAAATTTTTTTATCTATGCGTAAACACTTTAATAGACAAAAAAGTTTTAACCATCATCATTTTTGTTAACCCAGCCTTGAATTGTAATAGTTAGAAAAATATATTACGTAAAATTTACGGAGAGAACTAACAGCGCCTCTAGCGGTTATCTACAGACTTACTATGTCACGATTGCCAACATTAATAAACATTGACAATAAAAACATCAACTCAAGTTTGGAGTTAACAGTTTGAGAATGAAAAGTTATATAAATTATATATATATATCTTAAAGATTTTAAACACAAACAAACAGAAAACAATCAAGTAGAAAAGATTGTACGTGCATTTGAAATCCACAATACTATTAACACTTATAAGCAAAATTACAGCTTTCAATGGATTTGTGTCATGTTGTCAAAATAAAAAAAATAAGCGATCGACTATGCCGATTTTGATGAAACTTTTACTAATGTATATAATGTACTTAGTGATTTGTTTTATGTCTATTAAACCACAAATAAAAATCGACAATTCAAAGAATACCGTCAATTGTTTTTTTAATTAGAAAGTACCCTACTTAGTAATGTATCCCTAAGCAAAGCGAGGGTAGTTACTAGAAAACAAATTAAAAGTCATCATATACACCCCCCTCCCTCCCCCCATGTATGACACATGACACATACCACTATGTAACCCACAAACAAAAAAAATACTAACGATAACCAAACGCAGGCGTAAAAGTAAATATAATTCCAATTGTAAGAACTTTAGTTTTAAGTAATGGGTACCCACTATTATACATTTTGTACAGCTCGGAAACTAATCAAGTGATTTTAATGAAATTTTGCACTCTGTGCTAATATAGTCTAATTTTAATACATATGGGACCCAATAGATGGAGTTACTGATTCACAAAATTATTAACTATAAGTTGTTAAATACGTTGAAATATTTTCATATCAAAAATATACAATTTTATGAACATTTACTAACATAATATCACTGCATGTTTCAGTATAAAAGAAACAAAAAAAGTAGTTTCAAAAAAATTGTATCTACCCTCTTTATTAAAACAAAAATATACTTTAAAACTGTGCTTTTTACCCACAAAATAAATAAGCTTTCATCAGATAACTTCTTGTACAGATAGTTAAGTCTGGAATTCAATTATTTACGCCTGCACTTTGAGTTTTCACGTCAAAAACCAAAACTTACAACTACCCTCAAATCTACCAAAACAGTTTATTCACTTGGTTCATTACCTGAACGACTGTCTGTTCCCCTATGGGCACGTCCTCAGTGCGTAGCGCCGCTCGACCCACGATTGAGGTGGGATCTGAGTCCAAAATCACACTGAAATCCAATGAAATTATATTGAATTACAATTACAAGAGGAATATTTATAAGTTTGTATGTTGAATATTTTCAAAGCTTATCATTAAATTATTTAAATACTGCATTATCACTGAGTAACATAGATTATATATTATATAGGAATATATATATTGTAATTTTAATTGCAATCATGTTAAGCCGAGATAGCCCACTAGTAAAAAATAAAACTACCTATATTGCCTTGCTTTACAAAAACCTTTATGAAATTAACGATTGTAGCTCAATTGGCAGCTATCCAAAGCTAAAAGGTCTTAAGTGTAACTCATAGCTAGTAGTATTTTTCAGACACATTATAAGAGTCTATGCTAATATGTGACATGGACAATCCTAAGCCCAGTGAATATATGAACATTTATCTAACCCACAAGAAAGGTAGTGCAGACATAAAAGAATCATAAATTAACCACTAGATTTCACATTCCCGGCTGAGGATTAGAAAGAACTGGCTCTCCGATCTGAAGTCTCCCCAAGCCTCCAGCATCAAGTTTGGCAGAATATTCAAGCAAGAGGATGGTAGCTAGCCAGGTGGTATATATAGCTACCACTGAGTCCAGTGAATTCCAGTAAACATATGGCACCATAGCTTCGACTGGAGTTCAGTATGATGCTTCACAAGCTAACTTCAACATCCATCCTTAATACAATCCGTAACTCTCCCACTGCTGGGGTCCGGTCTCCTTTCAGAAAGAAGGGTACAGTCTGAAGTCTACCTCAATGCTTGCAACCAGACTCCAATGTTGATAGACTTGACCCACACTTGAGTATATTATGGAGAACTGTCAGGTTTTTTCATGTTGTTTTCCTTCACCAAAACCAGCAATAACTGATGATTTCTGAACCATTAGAGGTACATGCAGGATTCAAACTACTCCTCCTGCATTTAGGAGACCAATATCACCACTATTAGGCTAATACTAGTATATGTAAGCCCAAAATAATAAAATCAAAATATTAAAGTATTCCACTTACCCTCCATCACATATCTCGTCAAATGCCAACATGACTGCGTCAAGGTTCTCCAAAAGTACCCTCCTTTCCACATTCCTTCTCAACAGGATGCTCACCGACTCATACAGAGCGTTCAGCACCGACTGAAGTATCAGCTGGAAAAGATCATATGACATATTGTTACAAGTCGTTCAAAAAATTTAAAACACATTTTTATTGTAGCCTTCTGTCTACATCAGACCTTGGGTATTTAAGACCAGACTTCTTAAGACACATAAAAGAAGTCCAAATATGTTTTTTTTTTTATTTTAGAGTTCCTACGGCCATCTTGCATAGTCATCCTTAGAGCAGCTTTGTCACCCCATTATTTTGTTGATCATATTATTTACAAATTGACGACGGAAAACAAATTTTCTGTAGGTAGTCAAAACACCGAAAATAAGTTGTATATACCATTGAAATTAGAAAAATACTGCGTCAATTCATCAAGGTCTTCTATTTGTACAATGGAGAAAAGATTACTTATATTATACATAATTTAATTTTCTATAATATAATATTTATTATAATTAGTTAAAAAACAAAAGATTTGAAGGCATTTTATGTCTGTCTATAACTATAGTATTCATGAAAACTCTGTGCTAAATTTGATGTTCATAGCTTGGACAGATAAAAAAAAAATGCATTTTCCTTAAATTTTACAAGTTTTTTAACTCTAGTGAAAATATACTATTTGATTACTTACATCAAAATTTCTTTCCGTCATATATATATATAAACAAAATTTCAGCTCAAACACTGACAAATGGGATAAATTTAACTTTATCATTAACCAAAAAACAGACAAACATCGGACGAGTAAAAATAAATAAAGTAATATTAAAAAAAAAATAGTAACTGCACTGAGTACCGACAAGTAATTCCCAAATCTCCAGCGGACACAGAGTAGATTAAATCATAGAAACAAATAAATTACACTGTACCTCGTTTTCATGTGAACTTCCCATTACATAGAAGAATAGATCAACATTACTCTTGTACACACAGGTTAACCCTTCCAACATTATGATCTCTGCATTGGCTCTGGAATTTGAAAATGGAACATTGAAGAATTTTTTCTTTTTATGACTGTTGTGTTAAATACATGTTGCCAGTATAAAATATCTTTGTTTCTATTTTTTCTTCAGATTCAGATACAATATTAATATATTGAATATAATGCTAGTAGAAAATCATAATTAGACTATGTATTACTTCTGGTTTTCTCCACATAGTAAAAAGAGCAAAAATAAATTATCAATTTCTCTCTATTGTTGGTTATCAGGTAATACATTTTGTTAAAGACTTTCTTTAATATATCTGAAATATAAATCATAATGGATCTTCTCACAGAAATAAGATGGCTTTTCTCAGTAAAAAATAGTCAAACTATCTCCAGCTGATAAACTTTACCATAACAATGCTCTGTTGAGCCGTGAAGGAAGGACAAACAAATAAACACATTTTTACATATATAATATGATTATAAATTCAAACAATCAAATCTAAAAATCAGTTTATTTGAGTACTGCAATGTTCACATCATAATATTGGTAACACTGAATACAGTATAATGACAATTAAATATTACAGTTTTTGACTACTCTGTACTTGGACTTTGCATGGTGCATGAACTAGATGTCCAATGAAGCAGATATTTACATGACAGATAACTGATGTTTTTAGGTCATCATTCATCATTACAACCCATAATTGTCCCACTGCTGGGCTCGGGTCTCCTCTGACGAGGTGAGGGGTATAGGCCATAGTCTACCACGCTGGCCAAGTGCGGATTGGTAGACTTCACACACCTTCGAGAACATTGTGGTGTACTATCAGGTGTGCAGATTTCCTCACGATGTTTTCCTTCACCGAATCTCACATCAAGATGTCCAGTGTATATATAATTAGAACAAATATTAAGTACAAGCGTAGAACTGTGATGACCTAGTTGTACGAACGTTTATCTCCAGTGCCAATACCAGTCTTCATTGTTTGAATCCTTTGCACATCCCTAATCTTCAAAATGATATTATATGTAGTTAATTATTTATCATTTGCTTTGGTAATAGAAAATATCAGAAGAAAAATTGCACTCTTTAAAGTTTATCATAATATTCTCAAACTATCGATAGGTATTCAGTTGCCGTGGTAGATTGTAGCTGTTTCTTTGTAGGTGAAGATGAGACCAGTATTGGGACAGTTATGTGTTGCGATAATGATGATTAAGAACTAATAATGCAATAATGTCATAGCCACGACCCGGTATCATCACTGAGATCATCAGTCTAATCACTTTCTGGTGCCTCAAAGGAATGCTGAAAGTGAATGCCTTTATTAAATGGCTGTTTGTGTGTTTGTGCCAAAATATTTTGATCAATTTTGATAAATTTCCCCGTAGAACAACAACTAAATTAATTTACTGCTTGGTAGGGCATGCAATAGATAGTATTACTACATTTTGTAGACAAAATATGCGTTTGGAGTGAGAGGTTGTTCATTTATTTTTTATGCATACGAATATTTACATTCATCTCCAAAATGTTTGAACTGATTTAGATATATTTTTCATATAGTAATTGTCACTAGAACAGCAAAATTAATTTACGTTTAAGTAGGGCATGCAGTAGGTAGGGAGGCTTTTGCTCCTATTGTACATAAAGCTAAGCTTTTTCGTGTTGTCTAAGAAGTACAACGTTAAGCTATGGGTTTGGAAACTTGTTTTGAAAGTTTCAACGTGAACAATACCGGCGCGGAGTGTCATTGCGGCTACCGGTCGCGCCGGCCGGTCCCAACGCAAACGTAATTTTGTACTGCCGAGGACAAATTTTGAAAGTTTCATTATACGTAACGCGGTATGTTTACGTAGAACACGTCATTAGATACGACTGAAGTAAAGTATAGGTACCTATATAATAATATAATAGGTAAACTACAAATCGTGGTTAAAAATAAATTAATGAACGATAATTAAAAACTAAAACATAAATAATTACCATGCCTCAATTTATCAGTAACGTCCACATGGAAACACCGATTATATTTTTTTATTAATTAACATTTGTAAATTATGTTAATAAATTAGTTCAATAACCATTTAATAAAAACATAGTTTTATTACCTATGTTTATGGCCGCAAAACAAAGTAGGTGATATCGATTTAAAAATTATATACTTACAAGAGCGACAAATATATTATATACGACATCGAAAGAGTTATATAATTTATCCTTAAATGTGTTCTACTTGAAATTTACAAATATATTGTGTTGAATACATTTTAAAATCCAATGTTAAGCCATTCTGAATAATTTCATAATCTCTCATTATAATATGTTAACAAATATTTACGCGCTTAATTTTCAATGTAATTATTATTAAACAATCATTAAGGTCATGAAAATTGCTCACATTATTTTCTTACTGACAATAATAACTTTATTCGTAGACAAACGGTAAATTTATTATATAAATAAAGGCGTTATATAACCTCCATATTAAACCATATTTCATTTCGAGCACAAAATAAAATAAATATAAAACTATTTCATCACAAATTGTGCATAACCTATGTTATTTCTACCCAATAATAATGCACTTCTACGCATTTGAAATCCAAACACAGACTTAAACGCCCTCCGGTCACCTTTCATTGTATTTGTCTACAAACGCACTGATTGCAAGTTGCAACATTTTTCATGTCCATTCCGTTGTTAATTCCTGAGAAACAATTTTGTCCTACAACTACAGAATACAATAGCATCAATGAAAAGCGTCCAATTATAATTGTCGTACAAATAAGTCGAGGTTGGAACACGTCTCGGAGATCGTGACAGAATGCGCTTGCGCTCCGATTACTGAGTTTATAGTGATGAGACTCCTATCGATTTTTTGAAAATTGTTAATTATCTCAAATAGTTGTCAGGTTCCAGCCGTAATTATGAACATATTTGGCCTCTCATCATTTGCCTTTTTACTGAAAAAGTAAACCTCGAAAGCTTATGCATCGCTAACGCCTCACTGTCGTCCTTGTCATATTAGATTATTTAGTAGTGACTAAGACCCCCGTAAAAATGTGCTATTTTTAAGGTTGATGCGTTTTTGGGTAAACAATACAATTTAAATACGCATTTGTTTATGTAACGTGCTAAAATGTAACCTGTAAAATTGCTTAAAATTTCTCGTTGAAATTCTAATGACAGTTTTTTTTTAATTACTAGCCGATAACCGGCCATATGAGCCCTCTTGATGGAGAATAGTCACTGCCTTTACATCCATCATCATTTGATATATTTTTTTTTAAGTTACTTTACTTCAAAACTTTTTTTGAACGATAACATATGATTACAATTAACATTTTATCTATCACGCTTTCAAGTGGCTTATTGGGCTGTTTAATTATCTCTATTGAGATGGCTTATTAAAATGGCTTTATGTAATATAACATCCTTTTTATAACTCAACTATCAATAAAAAAATCATATCATCGATGTTATTAATTCCATTCGTCGTACAACACTAACATCAATGAAAATTACATCAACATAAGAGTACGCTGCACGAATCCTAACTAAGAGCTTACGTTCACAACACCACGAGCGGGCGGGAACCGAAACATTGAGCTTTGATACAGTCTATATACATATTTATTATTTTACATTTACAATAACTATAGAAGAATTATCCATTACGCTGCACATTGTGACTGTATTTTAATAAGAAGGAGACCAATGTGTTACGACTTAATTATCTGTGGAAACAAAAAAAATAAACATCAGCTTTATTATTTTGCAAGAAATTAAATAAAAATTACTTAGGGTAATAAAAAATTACTTAAACATTCCAATTATGGATGGTTTAAGATCGAGATAAAAACTCAATTTACTTGGAGTTGAAAGTCCAGTGGTTATTACTTAATATTTATATTATATAGTACTGCAGTCGCTTGTACTTTTGTTAATAATTCTATTTTATTATGTTTTTCACCAATTAAGAGCAGCAATACTATATCCAGACCAAATCTATAATGAAGTTGGTATTCGAATGAAAATTTAAACAAAAACAAAAGATCCGTGCTTGTTTATGTTATATGTTTTTTTTTAAATTGAAATTTGCTAAATTTTCTGTATTTTAAAATAAAACAAAGCATACAATAACATGAAATTTCTTTTTTTACTTAAATAAACGTTTGTGTACTTCACAATTTTATTGTTCTTTTTCATACACCCAATAAAAGAGTACGTTAAATGTAATGGTCTTCACACACCTACAATATTTTTTTAGAACGTATAAAACGGTACCTCTTATTTATAAGGAAAATCTAACTACACAAATCAATACAATACAAATCAATCAATACAATCTACATTAACGATCAATTATTACTATTATTTTCTAACATGACTAACCTACACTAACAGCACTATTCCATATTCTGTCATAATATTAAGTAGCTGATATTCTTATTAACACTTTATACAAACAGGACTTACTGACCGACTGCAGTCCTATTCGAGGCTTGTCACAGATGGCAAACAAAACGCGAAGAAACTATCAACATTCTTCTTATACTACTGAATCTTAAATCAACAATAAATACACTAAATTTTAATTTTTATATTTGTCGGTTACCTGGCGATATATAATTTTAGCAAACTAGAGTTTGTAACTATAAACTCACTAGACTTACACACTGCATGTCGTCGTATTGATTTGAGGGTAAACCCAAGAAACAAAATACATTACGGTACAATATAAAGAAATAAAAATTTAAAGGTAAATAAAAATCTTACAAACTATCTCAGTAACAATTTACTTTTACAAAATTCGCTTTAAATAATAAATACAACATCAAACTTAGATTACTCCAACATTTATTTAAAAGTTATGCCAATTAATTAACAACATTTTGCCAAATCGTAAAAACTGGTTCATGTCGTTCTACAAGATTTGTTTTTTCATCCGTTACCGATTCCTTGTCCATCACTGGTGCGTTTACTGTATAAGGTATTATTATGCCATTGTTTTAAACCAAGACACGCATTTGACGTCCCTCAGTGCATAGCGTCAGCGCGTGGCCGCATGCTGGGCACGTACAGAGCGTGGATTATACTTGCCCTTTCTGAGTATCTAATCATTATCTAACCTGTGTACGCTGAACCACAACACAAGTTAACATCAAGGATCCTGTGCCGAGAACGCATATGTATACATATATACATAGTTATTTGTATAGAAATACTAACCTTACCTTGCCACTGACCTGAATTTGCTCGGTATAACAATAAAAAAGATAATCTCAAAGAAGCTACGATTGTTTGAAATTGTAAACAAATGTTAATTTTATTCGAAGTGCTCAATTTTTTTTACGATGTTTTTATTGGATTTACAGGAATTACTGATCAATGGATTTACTGATCACATAACAGAAAAGTGTCAATTATACAAAAAGGCTACCACGGTTTTTGGTTCTTAGACTTATCTTTGTCCGTAGCAATATAGCAGTGATAACCAGGGCTCTGAATTTGATTCCTGCACACTCCTTTAATTAATCCTGAGGATACCTGCACACCTGTGAGTTCTTTCAATGTTCTCAAAGATGTGTGAAGCCCCACTAGGCCAACGTGGTGAACTATTGCCTATATCTTCACATCTTTGTAGGAGGACCGAGTCCAACACCGGGGGGCACTTATGAGCCATGATGAACATAGAAATTACTAATTTTTTTTTCGACCTGATGATACATAGAGCTCTTCGCTCATCAGACCGAGTCCCCAATTGAACAATGGAGTCATCAAAGAAGTTAGGTTGCCCTCACATAGAGGCACGAATTGTTTTGCAACCGTTATCTGGCAAGGCTGAGAGAAACTAGTCAACCTCTAGTTTCATTTTTTTTACGTTAGGTTACTTCATGTTATGCTATTTAATGAAATGAGGTCAATAAACTCATGGACTTCTTCTTTACTATTTGATTATTCATTCGATACCTTAATGTTAGTACCCTGATAATTATTATCTAACGAAACGAAACATTACATTTGTTATACAATTTACGAGAAAATTATCACAAATATAGACTTACCTATGTAAATCTATTCAAGGTACTATTACCTTCTTGGTGTAACGTCGTGTTTAGATGTGTTATCGATCGTTACTTTTGTATTTTTATAACTTATCAAATATGGTTTTAACGCCATCTGTTAGAATGCTAGATATGTTGATGTCTTTTTTTAAACTAGTACCTCAAAAAATATGTTCATGCAAAATAGGTTCCAAATTATTATTTTTTTACGTTTAAACCCTAACTCTTTCAGGGACTGCAAACTTTAACTCTGCACACCCAACGTCCTGGTACTGTACGTCTTACGTGAATTAAAAAAACATCCGTGACCTGACAAAGAAATACTTATATTATTTATCTACACGATGTCAATTAACATATGTTTTTTATCAGTCACGAGTTACTGGTAAGCACGCCAATTAAAGCAACAGAGAATCAAATTACATCAAGAAGTAAACACTAACACACATGATTTAAAAATATTTTAAATAATTTCATGGACTTAACTTTTTACATTTAGCTTAATATTTTTTTTATTCGTGAATATGCTTTGTAACATTTGATTTTTAAAAGTTATGAATAACAAAACAAAGGAAAACACAGTTTATCCCGGGTAACGTGCACCACACAAATAAAACGGGTATTATGATATGAGAACAAATATTTCATGATTTTTACAGTCATCACACATCACTTCATCATTTTCACATCTGTGAAAATCGAAAATAGCTTTTGAGGGAATACAACAAAAGCTAATATACCTTACAATATCAACTAATACAAATTGTTACATCAGGTCGAATAGTTACAATTCCTAACGTACACGGTGAATGAAAAATATAACTGACATAAAAACAAAGAGTAATCGGGCCCGGCGCCGCGCCGTAGCATTACGTATGTTTTAAACAGATTATGTGATTAGCATAACCACTGCGGCGTGGGAACGGTGATCTCTGATATCTATCCGCACCTATTCATAGAGCACCGCTCACTCACGAGGGACTGCAGTTTGCACTATAATAATCGCACTTAGACGATTATACCACGTACGCATTCTTGCCGCAATTCGTATGGAATGTCAGTCTATCTATCTATCTATCAGTCTTTAATGGTCCACTGAACATAGGCCTCCCCTAATTTACGCCACTCAGACCGATCCTGAGCCTTTTGAATCCAGTGAATACCCGCTAGCTTCTTCAGGTCGCCGGTCTATCTGGTTGCGGGGCGACCTACACTTCTTTTTCCGAGACGTGGACGCCATTGAAGGACCTTTCTCTCCCAATGGTTATCGGTCCTTCTTCAGGAATAACAGTAAAAAAACAGAATGATACCAATACTTACATATGTAGGTTAATGTATCTAATAATATTTT
>DWPA01006287.1:0-11120 GCA_018251375.1 Calpodes ethlius
AAATAACATTATGGGAAACAAAGACTTTAACGCTTATTAAGTTTCTATATAACTTGACTCACGTTACCGCTCTATTCGTAGCGTGTATAAAAACATCTGTTATTTATTACAGGTCGTCGCATTAAGAATAAGAATATCATAGACAATAATGTCATTATCATATTGTTTACAATGGTAACATTAAAGATGCAGGCACAAAAAAAATCCTGTCAATGCGTGTAATGTAATGTAATAAATTGCCGCCATTTTAATTGTTTTTTTGTAATTCATGTCGAAATTTCGTATAATCTAAGTACAGCAAGCTATAATTTAATTAGTACGGAGACCATCATTAGGAAAAAAGGCGATTTCAACGTTTAACTTAAAGTATTGTTGACATCATCGAAGTTGTACTGTTTTATAGGTAAGTGTCACTAGTAATAGGTTTGATTGAAGTCACATAATTGTGTTTATCATTTATAATATTACCGGTTCTGTTATTGATAACATTTTTATTTCAGTTTTATAATCTAAATTATTTATTGATACGCCGGTTGTCGTAGACATTGCATTACACCTAATATTTTTCTATAAATCATTGATTGTTTGGTTATGTACATTTGTTGAAGTTTTCACATTATTGAATTTCTTCATTGAATTTGTTTTGTGTGCTTTCTTATTTCCGTAAATTGAAAAGTACTGTAATTATATCCTATAATTCTTTATTCAAGTTTATCTTTGGTATTAAAAGCAATTAAGTTAAGCGCGTAAGTGTTGTTTTCCAGTGAGTCATTGCTATCAGTACAGGAAGCATACAAAACTGTTAATATTTCTACATATGTATAGTACTAACTACTGTCTAGACTAGAGACTGGATCATTCTATAATTATAAACTAATTACACCTTTTTTATTATCCTGTGTCATCCCTTGGGAGTTGTTATTTGGATTAGGGACACGGGGCATCACAGGACTTTTCCAATGTGGCTATAAACTTTTCAAGAATCGTTTAATATTTCAAAATATGGACCAATATCTTCATCCATAACAAACATTGATAATTTTATTCATATATTTTTGTAACTTAAGAATGTATTTTTATGTATATTTCACTTATATGAATAAAGTTTAGTTTCTGACATTGTCAGTCATCAATTTTATTGTCCATAACTGTCCCAAAATTGGTCTTGGACCTCCTCTTACCATGTGGAAGATACAGACCATGGTCCAACCCGTAAAATAGGCTAGTCTAATGTTAATTTGCACACCTCTTTCATTCTGTTAGGGATAATAGGTGTATACTAATTGTCGCTCATATTACATCTTCTTATTAAAAAGGTTGAAAGGTTTAATATTTTTACCAATTTTCTTTACCTTGCCTTTACTTTATTACTATTTGTCTATATAATCTATATATGTAAAAGAGAGTCATGTTAGTTACACTGTGACTGCTGAACAGCTGAACAAATTTGGCTAAATATTGGTGGAAAAGTAACTTAGAATCAGGAGATGAACATTTTGTTGTAAAAACAAAGGTTTAAAAGTGCTATAAGGGATGAAAATTTGTATGGAGATTGCATTTTCTTCAGTAATTTATATGTGAACTTTTTGGTTTCCACATTGTTTGTCCACACACATAAAAGAAAAACTTTTCTTGCATGATATAAAAGTCATTGGTGTTAAGTCATATTTGACAGCCTGGAGGTTTTGCACTGTGTGCGCCGGGAATCCTAGAATGGAAGGTTTATTTTTCACATAAATATTTTTATTATTTGATTTTTGGGCAATGGGCATGCATCCCAAGGGCTATTGCAACCATAATTGATCTATTGCAGCTGTACCCTAAAGAATTGGACACGGCTATCAAAGTCTACAGTTTTGATGGATGTATCTGGGTTCCAGATATTTGATATATTTGGGGAGGATTATATTTCCTCCCAGTATGAGAATTTTGAAGTGAGTTACGGCCACAGAGGTTGCAAATTGGAGTTTCCTCTGCCTCACTGCAGAATCTGCACGCTGTTATGTTGTTCAAACCTATCATATATAGGTGCTTGCAGAGCCTGCAGTGTCCAGTGAGTAAGCTTATTAGTACTCGGAGACCTGGTTGGTTTAGACTCCATCCCAGGGTGAACTTGTTGTAGCAAAATTTAATTATAGCTTGATTACCTTCTAGCATGAGTTTTGAGTTTCCTACTTCAAATTTGAGAGCCAGGAATAAAAATGTTTACTCCAAAACTAAATAATACAAAAGTATAAAAATTATTACAATAGGTCTCAGTAATAATCTTAGAAATAATCTTAGAAATACCTACTTGGTGTATTTTTCTTCACTAACTTCAAAAGTTCTATCATATCAAACAAAAGTCTGATTATTCCTGTAGTGTGTAATTTTTAAGAAAATATTGATGATGTCACAATTTAGAGTATACATCAATGCTGGAAAGCATAGACACTATAACCCTCAACTTTTTATTTACAGGGCTACATTGCTTATGATTTTCAGCATCAATATATTTTTAATGCCACAACTTGCTATTGGCATGTTTGAAAGTAAACTGACCAAATTACAGTGTGGCAAACTGGTATGTGGCACCAATTTGGGGCATGGTAGAGCAAGTTGAAGTTATAAAAAGAAATAATTGATAGTAATAAAAATATGTCAGGATGAAATTTTACTTAATTCATGTGTAGTGTGTGTAGTTATTTTGGACATCACTATGAAAATAACTAGTTTATATGACCTTTTACTTCTTTTCTATGCAGGCTATCTTTAGTAACATATTCTCACATTGGCCCCACTGAAGTTACCAAAACATTGAAGTGATAAACATTTATTTTTATTTATAGTTCTCTCTGTAGATTATATATATAATGTAAAAACATTTTTTGCACAGCATTTATTCCTTATTTGGTAATCCGTCATAAAGTCAAATATCTATGAAATCTATAAAATAATAGAGAGGAGGCAACAGATTTTAGCTTAAAATATTTTTGTCTTTGTTAATATTGCATTACTGATGTTGAGTTTTATGCGAGCCATTTTCCAATTTCGTATTGCTAGTGAAAGTTAAAAGATATATAGTTAAATGTTTTAAACGATTGATTACGTTCAATAACCCATCAGCCGTCGGCGATGCCTTTCCGTTACGTAGGGATACCAGCGATAGCTCTGCTATGTTTATTGCCTTGCGTGCGTACATCGGACTTATTACAGCTTTCACGATGACCGCCATTTAATTTCAATGTACCATGCAATATAAACAACACGGTCGTTACATTTAAACCGTAGCAGGTAAAAGGGAACCTAATTGTCGCCTCATCCCTTTGCGTCCACGCGAGAGGTGGTGGTCGTGGAGGCGAATGGGTGGTTTCGATGGCCAACGGAATCGAAAGTAGAACATAACAATTATAGGTGGTGGGTTGGGGCCGGTGGTCGCGGTTCCCGCGGCTCGACCGTCAACAAACGGTCGCGCGGCAACCCTTCATGACATATGCATGAGAGCGGCATGGACGGGCGGCGCCAGTTAAATATACAAGGACGTACAGGGAAATTACCAGAGACTCGAATGCATATAAGATGTCTTCTGAGCTACCGTGGCGTGCGGCACACACGCCCTTTACCAATTACCCTCACGAAATGTCCAACCGATGCATTTCCAACTATTCACATGTATTTTTCTTCACCGCCGTAAATAACCCCTTTGTATTTCGCTGCATCATTTTATATTCTCTTTAATGCGTGGAGTTCTGCACGCTACGAATTTTATTGAAAATAAGCGCGCCAGTTTATACCCTTTTCTATTTTTGAACAAACCAAACATTATTATTGAAGTCTCTTATTTAATGTTTTAGAAGTTTAGCAGCGGTTATTAAATGTCGTATTCGGTTGTGTTGGAATAGAAATAATATTTTCCTTTTTGCCTTTAAAGGTTGAATATATGAAGTCCGTTTTAATCTTAGTTGAAAAATGTATTATATCATAATTTTTATTACGTATTATGTTTCTTGTATAAAAGCATTTTAATTTTAATACACATTACCTTTAGACTTTTCACGAGGTTCTCGCCAGTTACCTATACAAATAAAAATCATAGAAATTTCTGTCTGTGATTTCGAAAACAAGGAAAATAAACAACGTTACACGATATCAAAATTTGAAAACTGATCAAGTGCTTTTCTGGCCACTAGCAATTTGTGGTTCCGTATTAGCAAGTTAATGGACCATTGCTCGATATCTTGCACACCCTACGTAGCTGTGATAGTTTCCTTTTCCTCATATATTTTACATGTATTTTTTACATGTCCAAATACCAACTATTTGGATGGTAGAGGGAGTATAACACTTAATTGTAACCAAATTATTAAAGCTATCTATTTCGCAAACGCATTCTTAAATCGAAAATGGTCTTCGCAATCCCTCAATAAATTTGATAAACCTGGCCTTTGATGACGATGAAAAATTCTACCCCACTATATACGTAGGAGAGGTACATAGAAAAAAAAACACTTACTCATTGAGATTAAGGTATACACGATGCCGAAGTACCTACTGCTTTAAAGTACTAAGATACTCTGTTTTGAGATGCAGACAGATGGACTGACGAACATGACGAAACTATGAGGTATCTGTTTCAACTACGGGACCTTAAAATCCTTTTTTTTATTTATCCCTGGCCATTATTGAATATATAATATGACAAATATTATATAAATTAACCTAAGCATTACTTGCGTTATACTTTTTACTAATAAACCAGTATCTGTATAAAGTTTACCATTTATCGTAACTGTAATTTTTCCTACACTTAGCTCGAAAGCTGTGCTAATTCCACGGATAAGAACTGAATTGTTTAATTAAAAAATAAAAATTACTATATGGTGCCAGGTCACGATTGTAAGCAGGATGATCTCAAATTTTACCCAGGAAGTTATTTTGCACACTGAATAATCAAGCATCAGCGCGACATGTATTTAAGAGTAAGAATGATGTCACTTCTATGTCTTGAAAAAATTGACGCTATATGAGCCATAGCAGTGAAAATAATTGCCTTTAAAAACTAATCGTAAAACTCAATATGAGTTTTAAAATTTGTTATTATGCCCATTTGATAGTGCATCATTTCATGCGGAGTTGCTTTCTGAGCAGCGATGAGTTCGTTCGTAACTTTCTTTGTCGAAGTTCTTCATAACAAATTTCATTATTAAGTAAATTATATGTATAATAATTACTGTAAAATGCCCAAAATGTCTACGTGTCTATTTGCTTATTCTTTATTAAATATTCCTTAAAATCATGTTTTCTTCTATATGAGCCATCGAAAAATGACCAATTCTGAAAGTTAGGTTCTCATTTCAACAAAAATGTGCATGACAATAAATAGATGTTGGACTAAGTCTCTATATAATTATTCTTCGCAATCAAAAAGAAAATGATTAATTTTATAAGGTTTTCCTAACACGGTAAACAAACAGATTTACATAAATTGTATTGTTTTCGCTAGTGTAGTTTCCAAGTGGTTCATAAAATTTTAGTAAGTCGCAGTTCAAGTAACATTTAAACCACCGATCGGCGGAAGCCTTGCTCGATGGCGCGCCGCAAAGAAGTTATGATCGATACAAACATCAAATATTCACGCGAAGCCGACCCACGAGGCAAGGGAATAGATAACTATTGTCTGAGGGGCCAAATGTGACTCCTGCCTACCAATTATGTAATGGACTTTCTATATAACTAAGAAGTAATTTTCACTAATCCAAATTTGATAGTTACTTGGAGTTTTCTATCGTGATTCAGGGGTTAAATCAGGTCAGATAGACGTTGTCCTGTTTCAGACTATGCTCCAATGATTTAGTGTTTGCCTATTTAATATCACTACACTTAATGTTGGTCATGTAATCCATTAACTACAAAATACATTTTTAATTGACACGTATTTTATTTTGTTCTTGTTGCTAGTAAATATATTGCTACTATTTGAAGGTAGTATCTCTTAAACTCTAGATTTCGTTATGTATTGCTTTATTCAAAGCCAAAGTGGTCTATGTACTACAGCTAATTATTTGACATTTAAAGGTTTTTTTATAAATTTTAAACACTTTCCTTTAAACAACATTAGGCAACTGTCTTGTTGGGCAAATACCAGCTATTTGAACGGCGATAGAACGTAATGTCCACTCGAGAGAAGCGGTCGCAACTGTACGGGCCTGTTTGCTTCATGTCGCATGAAAAAGCGTCATTTATTGTGTCTCCTTAGCGTTAGTGAATGTCTCAAAGATGATCCATAATATGTAGTAAGGCTGTAATATTTTCACGGGTCGTTGCGTATTATCCTGGCGCGATGTCGCACGGTGTCGGGTGAGGAATCTCAAGCGTGAAATAAGCGTTTATTGCTTTGTGTCAAGTGGCAATCACGGAGCGAAAATTATTAGCTAAGTTTATGATAAATATCACATCATAGTTATTTAAGGACGATGATTTGAGATTCGAAATTTGAAAAATTATAGTACGTATATTAGATTTGCCTATTGTAATCGTCGAGAGAGACGAGAGAAAGAAAAGTTTTGAAATATGTTATTTCAATTATTGAATATTTTATGTTTCGATATGTAAAATATCTATCATTCATGTTTAGTTAGGCCTGATAGCAGATTCTAAGTTTTCTATATTAGACCTTCTCCTGTTTCAGTTAGTAATCACATTATTTCATACATTACTTTATTATCTATGCTCTAGCCTAGTCTCTTCATATCGGTGTTTATTTAATATTCATAGTAATTAGATACAATTATGTAACATAATTGTAGTGCACACACGAGAGATTTACGAAAATAAAACTCGCAGCCTTGTTCGTTCACAACGTTTCTTGGACCGTTTTACAAATAGAAATGACAAAAATAAAAATTTTAAAAGTGTTCCAGGATTAAGAAAATTAAATGAAAAATTAATAAATACAAAAAGGTTTACATAGAAGATATTCTACCGTCTACAATAATATTAAATTAGTTTGGTTCTTGATGTCTTCGACTATGTATGAGTAACGACGATTTGTTTTAATTTTAACGTTTACTTTTAAAAATATATTGATTTCGCTTAGATACATTCCAAAAAAGTTGATTCGAAGCCATGTGTTTGATCCTGGCAAAAATAAAATACAGACTGAATGTAATGGCCACTCGGATCGATTGAGACTATGGCAATCTTACTCGAAGACCTCTGTCTATGGCAAAGCGGTACAACCCATATGACTATCGCTCCGATTCCCTTCAATACTCCTGGGAGAAGAGGCATCAAGCTCGCGACCGTGCCAGAACAGAAATTTATTCCTGTATTCACAAACAATACTATGAGGTTTCACAGTCGCTGAGGGTTAGCTGACTTGATAGCAATAGATCCTCGGCGTGATAACAAGCTGGTATGAATACATAAATCTCACATTAGATCTCACATATTGTGAGATATTGTATTGTCACAATATGTGAGATCTAATGTGACAGAATAAAATCAGACAGAGGTGTGTATATACGTGAGGTGAGACTCGCGTTGCCTCATGTTGTTTGAGTGACAGTCGTTTTTCCGTCGATTTCGGCGTAATTGAAACTTCTACACTTAAACCTAAGAAATCACAAAGTTATACATCCAAGTAACTAACTAGCTGTTTAACAAATATTTTAAACTCGGCAGTTTATTCTCCTAATCTAAACCGTACTGGCCAATCCACGCGGCGTGGGAAGCAACATTTTAACTGTGTTATCTCTCACTTCCTGTGCTTATAAAGCCTAGCGCAGGCTTAACACGTTTAATGCTTACTGCGACATGACTTTTCCGAGTCCTTTTTTCTCACGTAAATACTCTTGGACATTGATTTTTATTAATCGATTTTATTTTATTTTCTCAGTTTTGCTGTAATTTTTATTCTGTCACTATAGTTTAGTCGTGAACACAAATACAAAACACAAATCAATTCTTTTCTTAAAATTAATTACAATCGTGAGACAACTCCTAAAATTGCAGGTTTGCTCCAGAGATTCCCAAACTATTTAGGGCAGAGACCCCTAGTACAAACTAACTCCTGAGACCCTCACAGCCAAATTACTTTGAGTTCTATGTCGTTTTTTCCTTTGTCATTTGTTTTATTTTCCGCGAATATGTACTTTCTACTAAATATTTTTATAACAAGTTGGTACATCTAACACAAATTATACAATGAATATGTTAAAAGACTTAAATAAGAACTTAATGTGTTGATTAATAAGGGTATATGTTAAGACCTCCTCGACCCTCAAATTCCGGTTTCATTTATGTCAACTCCTGGGAAACTGATACCTACCACTTTAGGAATCTCTCGTCTGGATTACCCAAAGATTTTTTAAGGAAACAATTTTAGTGAAACGCGATATCTGTACATTAAACCTATAACAATTCATGAACTTTCCAAGTTCATATTGTCGTTCATACGATATTTGTCATTTCTTCGAATACGAGGCCTGTAATATAGTACATAATTATCGATGAATTCGTTTTCCCATACCTGTCTGCACACGGCGATATACGTAACTTAAAATTTAGTATCGTTCGGCCGCAATGTTCTTTTTCCAAGTTCCCTGAATAGACTTCGTTATTCTCGAATAAATAATTCCCTAAGGGACAAACTGTCACATGTAATGACATCAATTTTCTTATTAAATATCCAAGGCAAGAAAAATACCGTTTTCGCTGTGGTGTTTTTCATACTTGGCGATAGGAAAATGTTTAATAATTTCTATACTGTTGTATATTTTTAGAAAAACTTTGAATCGGTTTCTAGATACGCGTTTATAAGTCGACAATAAGTTTATCAAGTAGCTGGAAACGAACTTAGTACATAAATAGTTAAGGAATTCGCTTGAAATGGGAGTGCAAAATATTTAACTGGTGATGTTATTGTCAGGAACGAAAATATCATGAGAAATATGTCAGGTCACGCAAATGTTTGTCGCGACGTCGATATGCCTCCAAACACCCCACGAGTCTTGAGTCAGGTGGCATCGGTTTCTACTTTCTCACCACTCGCTGAATATTTTAGCAACTCACGTCGGACAAATTATAGACGTAGACTTTTAAAATTACACGCTGAAGTTAGAATAGGAAATAAGTGGACAGCGTCGTCCGCGACTTATGCAGGTGCGATTTTCTCAAGATTTTTAAATTATTTTTTTATAGTGTACAATTATGTAACATTTATTTTTCTTAAGAATTTCACACCCAGGAATTTAATTTATAGTTATTTATCAATGTCAAAATATCAATAAATCAGTCATTGCACCTGCATTGCTATGGCGTGTAAAAGCTGTTCGAAAAAGAAGCTTTTAATACAATATCATGTTAAAATTCATCAGTTTGTTTTCATGAGTTCAATTTATTGTACACGAAAATAAAATCATGAAGGCAATTTACCGAGATTTAATTTTCCGAAACATTAGTTGAAATAGGTTTTTCTGTATAAAAAGAGGTATTAGTTATGCCACCTGTTAAATTATTTTAACGTATAATCCAATGTGAATAGACTAGAAGTTTAAAATAAAGACTGATGCACTGACGCTTGTTAAAATGACGACTGACGAATTTCCTTATTTTTTATACAACAATTAAGCTGCATGCATTTTATGTGATATAAATTAACTTCATATTTTAACCTCTTTATTATGGTTCATATCTGAGACTCTATTTTTAAATAAATAACTCTCCCTTAGCACAAGTTAGTGATATTAAACCTTTTGCTTCTTCGATTTTGAACGTAAGCTACGTTCAAATCCTCTGAGCAATAGCGGAAACCTATTTACTGATATGACATTGACTCTTCATGAAATACCTTATTAAAATTTTAGTACCTCCCGTATTACAAGTATAATAAAATTGCGATATTTAAATAATTGAATTAATAAAAAGATTTGCTGAAATAATTATCACTATATCTTTCTAATGTCCATGTCTAAATACTTAACTAAACTACGAAAGTATTTAATAAATTAGAGAGTTGTGTGTATATATTCGAAATTAGTATAAATATCGATAATTCCTTTGAAGGATCATTTCAGACGTTGCTCGACCAGTTCGGTGTCTATCAATAAATCTAGTCTGTCTATCAATAGGTCTAGTGAATGTTGTTTTAGACCGATATTACTCTATAACTTGGTCTGTAGTCCATATGGCGCTTCATCTATCAAACAGGCATACGTGACCAATAATTATATGTACCAATAATTATGATAGTAATAACCTCGAAGTTTGTGTTATTTAATGTATTTCTCAGTAAGTCATGAAATACAAAACTTATCATAATTATGCTGATGTGAGCTGTTTTGGTGTTTGATAATGTTTTGCATACTGTTGTTGTTCTGTTGCCTGGGTGACAATTTTCTTCTACGGCTCGACCCATCGATAGACTATTTGGTATTGACAAATAGGTTGATACATCTACTGTATCTATACACCTAATGTCCTAGTCCAAAGCTGTTGTCAGTACATGTTTGATGTGCTTCATCATTTTAACATTTGAATGAAGCAGTGGAATTGATCTTATCGAACGACAAACATTCATTTTTTATATTTATTGTCATGGATAATTAATTGTCGTACTTTTTAGGGTTCCGCTTATAAATTTGTTTATTGTTATGTGACTCTTTCGTTTCATACTAAATTAGTTAATATTTTCGTAAGTAATTAAATCCTTAATTGAATTGTTAAATTAATATATTTATCTTTTATAAAGATTTTTATGTAAATGGATTACGGATAGGTACACTTTTATTAATTTTTGTTATTTTTTCTGGTAATTTCGAAGTTTTTCTTTTTGAACTTTGTAATTTTTGTTATATAAAAAATAAGCTTTCTGACACTTTTCTACTTAGCCCTTGTTTCTTGACTCTATCGAAATCATACAACTTTATGTCAAGTCTTAGGATATATGCGAGAGAGAAATAAAAATCATCATCATATACATCATATACATATTCATATTATAAATACGAAAGTATGTTTGTTTATTTGTCCTTCTTTTACCGCTCTACGGAGCGTCGCTGTAGTAAGTATTTATTCTTGGTTTGGGGATAGTTGGGAGGACGACGAGTACTATAGGCTACTTTCTACTGGAATAAACATGT
>DWPA01006288.1:0-11118 GCA_018251375.1 Calpodes ethlius
GAAGGTCATCTATAATGGTAACGGAGTGACCGCGGGACGGGGTCAGTATGTAATTGTCTAAACAAAAGCCTTTAAGGGTTGGCGAGCAGGTCAATCGTCCGGGGCCTCACTCTTGCAGGGATCACGCGCAACTCTTGCAATTTCGATATATAACTGAATGATATTTGTATAACTAAAGTTAACTTCAAACATGACTAATACCTAAACCATCCAATCAACAATATCAAAGATGTGTATCCGTATTCTGAAACACCGCGGTGATTGGACTTCATTTATTGTGACCAAACAAATGGGAATCCCTCCATGCGCGAGGGAGACGGTGCATGCTCATACATACCGACACGGCCGTCCGTGTTGGTTATGTGGGACTCGCAAGGGCGCCTCCCCACTCAACACCGCCTGGGAATGGCGTACGTCCTAAGACCATGCAACAAATACACGGGACTGGAACACGGCTGGACAACTAAAGCGCTTGGTGGCAGACGATTATAGTACCGTACTAGTTGACCGTACTCCCACAAGATTGCTATGTGTCCAGACCGTCATGGAATCATCTTCCTCGTGGAATAACAATTGCCCTGGAAGTGTCTAGTTGAGTATTCTATGACTTTTACAAGCTCTTGTTTATTTTTATCTTAATATGGAAATATTATATTAGTAAAATTTTGCAACTATATATTTATTTAGTTCACTTCATTTTTTGGAACTGGTATTACGATGACTAATATAGTTAAACATAAATGTGTGTAAGGATACTATCGAAATACTATTCTAAATCAAACGGACAAAGTTAAACCGATAGCGAATTTTGTTATACATCTACATCCGTGGTTAGTCCAAATGTAGTAAATATATTGAACATTTTAATACGACTGCACCTTGACATCAAAACAGACCACAAAATTCTCCAGATGTGGTTTAGGTTCTAAAAATAGTCGCGGCCGTATAATTAATTGCGTATTTTTGTAATAAAGTATCGGTTTGTAACCGTTATCAATGTTTCTAGTAACTTGATAACCGGTATCGCATTCGCAGTATTCGCTCATTCATTTTACCCTAAGATAACCTTCTTAGTTAACTTAATGTTCGAATTAATTAATTATTGTGTAGGAATCGGGCTTCACTATGCGGAAATGTATTCACGTCGTCCGCTTTATTTATTATTTGTAAGTATATTAATACCCCACTCCCTTTTAAATGCAACATTTTATATAAATACTTATGACATACGTCTTGTTTTGAGGTATAGTAAAAAGTAACATTGACGTTCGAATAATTATTAAACAAGCGCACGCGGATAAAACAGTTCGATAGCGCTTTTTCGTCCGTTTTAACGAAAGGCTAACTAAGAACTTAAGCGTAATTCTAGACAGCCTAAAGCCTTCCTCATTAATGAGGCTACTTAAATTTTTTTTAAATGTTCTTACTAAAGTAATTTTATATGTTTTTGTTTTATATGTTCTTACGAAAGTTACTATTTCTTTTTAACTAGAAACATCATGAACAACATTTTGGAAACAAGTCGGATAGCGTTCCGTCCATCCATACAACCCGGAAGAAATAAAAAGATAAAAGCAATGCACGCAATAAACTTAACGCGCGAGAGCCCGCGGGACTTGCTAGGGTTGTCACTATTATCGTGGTAGCTGTACGACAGTCTTCTAGGGGTCAATAAATACAAAATAAATTACGTAGAGGATATCTTAATGTACAATACAATGGACAAGAGATATTGCACTACAATTACAATATTAATATTATCGCTCTTTAAATCCCGATTGTTTCTGTTCGATCAAGAAACAGGTGTTGTTGAAATGAACGTAAGAAGATTTAAAAATTTAATTTAAACTTTTTATTTTGTATGTAAACCCTTTTACCGGTAAGCATTATACAATAGGCAATCTTATCAACATCATTTGAGTTATTTAATATAATAAATATTTAAATTGTTAAAAAGTTTTACGCTTATTTTCCTATACCTGTTTTAATTTTTGACTCAAACTATCAGTACCGTAGGATATTTACGGTCTACAACTCCTTCACATTTATTTCGGTTATAATCTTCAAATTGTCTACATCTGCATTGAATGAAGTCGTTAACCGATGCTGCGACGCATCCGACAAATTTACAACATTACTGTCAGACAAGGCGTAAGTTGTATTTTTGCAATAACTGGAACAATAGCAAAATCAGCTAAACATTCAATTTCCGAATAAGTCAATTTATTTGCAATCATCCTTGAATTTCCACAAAGATCTTATTTTTCCTGATTATTGTACAATACACACAAAATGCATTTTTGTAGCATTGTCACAATGTTAGCTTCGACAAAGTGCCAACCCTACATCGCGGTTACATTTTGGGGCGTATCGTAAAATAAAAATAAAACGTGGGAAGTGTCGACTTTAATTCACTGGATAAACGTCAGCGGCGTGCCCACGTCATACGCACTCCATTTAGTACTGGCGCGAGTACTACACTCAGCCTCACAGAACGCATGAGCTGCCAACTAACTGATAGCTCGCTGATGGACATTCCGTAACATAAAATATTTTATGATGCTAACGTCATAATATTTACGCGTCAGTGTGGCATAGAATAGCCCTACTATTTCGGTATCGGGCTAGATAATAATCGTAAGAAAAATTCCCTTTGATTTGAGTTATTATCAAACGTTTAACACAGTATGATGTGTAGTTACGTTTTATTGTATTCTGGTTACATACACGTATCTACGAGTCATTTAGCTGTTTAAACCGAAATCTACTAAATGTGGCCAGTTTAACTTGGTCTATTGTCATTGACAGTAACGTAGCCACAAGTTAACACTGTTATTAGGTGAACCAACTTCAAAAAATACATAAGTAAAGTTAAAAAAAAAAGTTTTTTTACTCATAAATTCTATATTTCTCCATTAATGGTTGAGGATTGTATTTTTTTGTAAACGGCGATAAAAGTATGTGTGCTTAAATATATAAGAGATCTGTCAGCTGGATAAAAAACATAGGAATATGTATTTTAAATGCGTTATTAATATCTATTAAGCCAATACTTGGTCAAAGCTATTATCTGAGATATACACTATACCTTTTTAAGTGATCTCAAAAAAGATAACCTTTCCAATAGTCGGAGCAAGTTGGGTGCAAAGAAAGCATACAGCTTACACGCATTATTAAGTTGTAAAAACAAAAAACCTCGATGTAAATCCGTGTTGAAAATCGCCTAATGTGAGTGTTACGAAAATAATTTATTGCCAACGTAAATATTTCTTGTGGTATATTACTTTGCACGTAAAACATTTTAGATCGCTTGTAAAAATAGCATTTAAGTGAATCCTTTGATGTTTAGATATAATAAAATAATGTTTTGCTGCTCATTTCGGTGTTCAATAACTGTAACCTGAGTACTGGAAGCTGCAAGGCTGAAAGCAAATACGCTTGCAAAAGTCAGTATCAAGCATTGAAAGAAATGTATGTGTTCAACCCTATTAGGCGACAAAATTGCGCTGCAAATAGCTATAATAATTGTTTTTTTTTTACCGGATTGACATTGACATGAAGCTTAAAGCGTGATGTCTGTTTCGTGGCCAAATTGCGAGTGTCCAAACAAATGAATGTGTTTAATCTGACAAAATTAAACTGCAATTTATTTACGATTTGACATTGAGGTACACATTTTATTTCCGACCTGAGGCATTAAAATAATAAAGATACTTAAAGCAAAGTACTAAATGGTCCAAAAAGACAAATTTAACTATGAATTTTGTTTAGCCGTATTTGACCCTTTTGACATAGTTGTGTAGTAAACTAATTTACCCGTATTCGGTTATAATATGTTTACGGCCCTTACTAGTATATAGTCAACCTAGGCCGTATTCTGTACCTCAATGATAGGTATTAAGGCCATATACACTTATCAAGTGACATCAACTGTGAATCTAGGTGAAGTAGAAGTCTGGATATAAAAGTATCATTGATATTTTATATCTAACTTTTGATTTGTCCAGGACATAAGTCCTCACGAACTGTAAAATAAATCTTCCAAAAATATATCAGAGACTTAACGCATGCGGTTCAAAGAAAATAACGTCCTGTCCGTTGATGTCCTCGCGGATTACCAGAGATTATTCGTACGCCTACTTTTAGTCCCTCGTATGCGTTAAGCGAAAAATTTTAAAACATATCTAAAACTGAGACAAATTTACTCCAAGGATTACCCCACGTTTAAGAAGGACTCACTAATCCTACCTCGTCACCAGGATCTTAATACAAGTTTAAATGTGTGAGCATTTATTCATATTTATGTCGTTAAATATTTGTATAAGTTCACCACATGTAATTTATATGCATGAGGCGTGCCGTTAGAAATGCGTCGAGATTACTCTCAGTGCTGCCAGATGGTAGCGTTTCAATTTATTCTTAAGTGGGCCCATTGTTAGCACCCCGCACCCTCGGGTAACCTCGAGTAACCGGCTCGCGCTTAAGACTGTAATGAAATGGTGCGAAGAGATTTAAATGGTTGTGTCAATACTTTTAAATTAAGCAGGGGTTAATAGAAACGGGCTTAAATATTTTGTTCAGGATTTTGTATATACGGAGATTTGTTGTATTTTCAAAGATTAGGATTATTTTAGTATATTTTCAATGTTCTCTAATGCGTTAACAGATTTTTGAGTCTAGAGTTAATATCAAAATTCTATTTTAATTGCAGTGTTCGATAACCAGGTATACCAATCGACACCTATGGTCGATCGTGACCACGTCTCGTCTGATAATTCTTCTGTTTCACATAAGTGAATATATAATTAAAATATATTTGTCTACAGCAATAAATTAAAACTTCTGTTTTTCACACATGCTACAACGATGCGACACCGGCACGACAAAATGACGCACGTGTGAATAAAAATTAAATTACGTTACGGTTTGTAGTCCAAATTCGCGATGTCAACGGATTAAGGAATATGAGCATGTGCGACTTATCGCAGTCACAACGCAGCGACATTATCAATATCAGTTCGTGTTAGTGTTTTTCTTGTTGAGAAAATGCAGCGCCAAAATGTGGCAGCGACGCTATTCACTCTAAAACGTTTTAATTTTAAAGTTGTGCTTATGATTTGAAATTTACTTGATCTATTATTGTTTATTACTAATATAAAATATTAATAACATCTGTTTCTTTAAATCTCTCTGTAAACTAAGTCCAAAATTTTAAGCATAATTCTATTATTTATGATTAAAAACATTACCTCGCCTGCAAATGGTGCCGTGAAGCTATTGACTTCAAGCTTTCTGAAAACTAGTCGCTCGTAGTCGCATGTTTGGTATGTTAGATACAACGTTGATTGATTGTATTTGATTACTTCGGTGCAATTAACGTGTAACTGCGTTCACGCGTTGCTATTTTATTGTAATTATCAACTTGTAACCGGTATTTAATTGAGAATTTGTGTTTGAAAAACATTGTTGTATTGTCGTCCGCTTGCGTGAGCGCAGCGTACGTCGTTGTACGTCGTCAATTTAGTACAATCACTTTCTAGTGATCATTTATCTTGTTTTTTTCTTGAAAGTGAAATGCGGGAAAAGTTTAAAGATAGTACTATTTTTATGCTAAGAAAATTTCCGCAGAAATCTTTGATATATGGAAGTTGCATGATGTCGCGCGTTTAAAATCACGCATCAAAATCTGTGTCGCAGAATCAACCGCGCGACTAAGTTCGCTGCGAATGTTTTATAGGGGAGAAAATTTCACGACGTGAAAAGGCATGCTATAGATGAGTTACTTAAAGGAACGTCCATTGCCAGAAATCGTTTGGTATTTTACCTGTTCGGAGTGCGTGTACTCCAAAATTCAATACATGGGTTTTAAACCCAACAAAAAAATCGCTTGTAGAAATTGTGTCATGTACGGGAAATATTATTGAAGATAGCTTGGGGGACCTATTACCCCAAAAAGTTATATCTGTGAAAATGTCTGTGGCACCGTTTTAGAGATTTTGAACTTTATTAAAGTTTTAGGAAATTCAAGTCCTTTAACCCACTTTTTTAAACCTTTTATTTACCTAGCATTGTTTTTTAGTTTGTTAATTGTTATTTTGTTTGTGGGGTAAAATCTTGTAAACTGAATTGCAACTATTTCCTCTTATACTATAAAGATTAACACACTTTTTTAGTTCGGTTGACAATACATTTTGATGACGAATATGACCTGATACTTCACTTAGGAATGGCGCCAGACGAGGAAACTCCTCAACGAACAGCACAGCTACCAAATTTTACAATATAAAAAGTGTTTTTAGTTATTTAAACTATTTATTATTATTACTGCGTTCACAATAGAGCAGGTATTTGTAGTACAACCTGTATAAAGAAGCTACAGTATGTAGGTAACTCCTAAAGTTAAGAAGCGCGAGCCATTGACCGATTTTAGATTTTTCATGAATCACCTTCGTTGTTTTAAGATTTACCACGTGTTATTAAATCATGTTACGGGAACGTGTTGTGGTTCATGTGTGGCCTCATTTGTTCTGTACGAAGATAAATTATGTCGTGCTTTCTTCTAACTACTATCGTTATTGGCTCTGATATTTCTACCCAGAATCTTAACCCAGAGAAATAGTATCAATCTAGATTTTTAGTACCGTCAATACTGCTTCATTGGTGCTTTGTTAGTTGAAAAGAGCTTGAAATACCTAAAATTCAACGGTAACTACCGGATAGTTTAAGGTAGTGTTAGACGAAATACCGAATCATTGGATAAACGTACAGCATTATGCTGAGCGAAGATGTTTTCATCCCTAGCCAGAGTTTAGTAAGTATTTTAGCGCGCATTTTTGTTAAGTTATGTTTGAGAGGTTATAATGTTTTAAGAAAGATAGTATATGTTCTTATTAGTAGTAGGTATCTTGGTATTTTCATCCAGGTTCACCTCTGAAATCCATACTACTATTATAAATGCAAGTGTGTTTGTTTGTTTGCCCATCTTTCACGATGCAACAGAATGTCACTTTTGTATGATTTTGATTTAAAGATAGCTGGGGGGATGACGAGTACCACATGTTACTTTTTACCGCGCAAAATTATCTCATATGTGGGAAGATCCATTACGATGTATATTTCAGTAAAATGAAAGAAAATGTTTAATTTTTTGTTAACCTTTTTATTGTTGTTCTATTTTCACATGTTGATGAAAGCGCGAGCAAAATGTAGTTAAGATTAAAACTAGTTTAGTTCGCCTTAAAATCCGTAGGCAGTTTAATCTATGAGATTAAATTGTATAAGTAAGAATGATTAAAGACCTCCTGAAATGACCCCTATGGTGCATGACGGAGCTACACAGTCATGTGTGATTTTCTAACTATAAACGTTAATATTTAACATAATTTTTTCTAAGTTAGTTCTGCAGTAAGTTTAGATAAATATAAAAAAGATAAGGGTGGCTGAAAATTAACTACTAGATCTAATCATGAATCGGTTACAAGTGTAACAAATTTTCATCAACGGAAAAGATGTGCTTAGATTTCTTTCACCATTTCCTCGCAACGATTAAGCTCCTTTCGAAAAAACAACCTAATGTGTATTCTAAATTTGAAATCGAGCGCTTCAGGCGAGTCGCTCGCCACCTCTCGTTTCAGCCCTGCACCATGCGCGTTGCCGGCCAGAGCAGGGTCAGTAGCCGAGACACAACGCACCCACTGTTCTCTCGCTAATATCGTTTTTATTTAGCGACTGCTCTCACGCATCGCCATGTTTATGGCAGTAGGAGTCGCAGGAAGTTTATGGTACTACCCATACTTAGTATGCGAAATCTAATCATTGCGTTGTAACTTTATTTTGTTTTTATCTGTGAAAAACTAGTACACACACCTTTGTATTGAATTGGACATAACAATAATAAACTTTTTCTAAATATAACATGGGTAATTCTGAAAGGATTGAAGTTCAAATCTGAAGCTTTTTCACGCTTGATCGATGGAAAATGGACAAATACATATATGTACAAAGTTTGCATTGCGTTAAATATACTTAGCATATACATTTTAATAGTATTGGAACATTCCTTAAAAATTGCTAGAGCTGTTACAATGAAATCAATTACATAAAAATATACGTCATATGTAAACATTTACAAGAATTGCTCATTTAAAGAATAGGACTATGTCAGTGCCGTGTTGAATATCCCATGTTGCGTGTGGTGTTTAAGTATGTATATGTCTACTGATGTTGTCATACGCCACGCCACACAAGTCCACACAAAGCTCGACTGTTCATCAATACTTTTGCATTTGGTTTTATTTTGTACTCGACCATTTGCCTGGAGAGCTGTAACTGTATACTGTAATGGTGACGTTGGTTTTAAATCTGCTTCGTACACAGAAATGGCTAAGGTGGTGATTTGGATAAGTTAGTAAAGCATGTTAAGCAGTGCTTTCGATTGTTATCGTTAGATAGCAGTGGTTGAGCCAAGTACTAGGGCTTTAATTCGAGAGGACGTACCGTTCGTCCAACCGCACTAAACGTCAACAGAAACACTACTTACCTTTGTATTCACAAACAATACTATGAGTTCACAGTGAAATAGAAAGAGAGGATCGATTGTTTGTATTGTCATCTATTTCACTCTAGTTTTTGAACAGGGATAAAACATTAAGGCTATTACGATATTTTCGTTACTAACAATTAATTGACGGGGAACAGCTGTAAATGACAACGTTTTGTGATCTCGTAGTAGGCTACGGATTGGTAGTGCCCTGCTTGCGAAGCGAGAGGTCCCGGGTTCGATTCCGGTCATTTATGTGACAGATAAATTCTCGGGTCATGGGTGTTAATGACGTGTAATTAGTGTAATTCAAGTTAACGGCGACACAGGACATCCTAGTATGGTTGTATGAGTGTGTTTGTACAATGAAAAGGTCTATTTATCTATCTATAGAGCAGCTTTTCAGCGTCCACTGCTGGACATAAGCCTCCACTAATTGGCGTCGCCCTCTGAATCCATCCGCCATCTTCTTTATAAAAGCCTATGGGAGACTGAAAGTGCTTCAAAAACTCCTGAAATCCTTTAATTCTTCGTTCACGAACAGTTCATTGACTGAACAGTAAACTGCTGAAGAGGTTTAATAAAGAGTTAATAGACTGCAGTGCATCGAGTTATCGCGCGCTTAAAAAGCACTCAGCGCCATCGGCCGCGCTATCCGCGTGGGAAAGCGTTCGTCTGATAAGATAACGAGCGACACCCGCTGAGGGCTCGCGTTTTTGGTTCGTGTACACGCGTGACGTTATCTTACGTCATTTTCATTAGAAAACAATACTTAAGATGAGCCAAGAAGAAGAACAGATTAACTTTGTTTTGTCCATATTACACAATTTACATAAACTCGGTTGGTTTTTGTTCAACAAATTCTACTGTTCATTTTAAACGCATATTGGTTTAAACTTTAAAGTGAAGCATTTATACTTCTATACTAATATTATTAATGCGAAAGTTTATCGATATGGATAAACCTTTGAGAGGACGACGAGTACAGGCTACGTTTTACAGCAAAAGTACATCTCATGTTTTTTGGAAAGATCCATTACGATGAATATTTCAGCCAAGTTAAACGAAGAGTTTAACAACAAAGCGTTGCCTGACAACCATTGATAGCAAGAAATTGACAACCTTTTTAATGTTGTTTCTACACACGGGCGAAGACGCGGCATCATCTAGTTAAATATTATAAAGTAATATGATTTTTTTTGGATCAACCTAACACAATTTGATGTTTATAAAAATCCAGTATAAGCTGGGAGAATATTACGAAAGGTAATGGGAAAATATATAGGTTGTCTACGTTCACTCAATACAAGTGTATGAAGTTACTAGGTAAACAGGTGAGCAAGTGTTAAAATTTTCTCTCTTCAGGTATTATATCGAAATTTTTAAAAGCAAAACTATTTTGTTACATATAATCGTAGGCTGTCTCAAAAAACTTTTGTTAGATAAATGGTTGCATAGTGTTATATGAAAACGACTTTTAACTCTTGCAATAGTAACGTAAAAATCCTGTTATTCGCCATAAAACATCCTAATTTTTATGGTACAAAGATTATCAAAATATAATTTAAATAAAATAAATTTGTATTCATCCATGATTATAATATATTTATTTATGACAAGCTGTGCCCGCGACTTCCTCCGCATGGAATTTAACAAAAAAATGTTTTACTTTATTTTGTTTTAGTGACCTAAGTTACTCCTTATTACATCAGCTGCCTGACAATAATAGTTCCGTCAAAATCAGTAATTTCAGAGATTAATCAGAACAAACAGACAGACAGACAGACGGACGGACAAAAATGTTATTTTGGTGCATATGAATGTAGTAAAAAGTGGTTATTTTAATATTACAAACACACACTCTAATTTTATGTATATGTATAGATACATTCATTTCAACAAGCAACTGTAAATAAGAAAGTTCGTTTTTGTTGGAGTGACGTAATTTACTAATAATTATCAGTGCGAGGAAATGTTAGTTAAATATTTATCATTTGCTTTTACTATGTAGGAATTCGTCATGACGAATCCTGTCTACCGTGGAACTCATTAATACTCCCACACTGACGTGGCCTGTGTCTGTATGCGTGTGTCACAAGCTGACAATTTAAACGAAACCAAAGTGACATGGCTGTTCGAAATTGTAACTATTGATTTTGAGTTTTAGATCCCACTACGAAAAAATTTTTTTTCTTGATACTGTGCAAAGTATTTTCAATTATATATGATTTTAACTCATCGTATGGCCCCGTGGCCAAGGTAGTGGTGACCCTGCCTGCAATGTGAGGGGTCCTGGGTTCGATTCCCGGCCGGAGCAGATATTTATGTGACGGATAAATATTACGTGTTAATGATGTGTTATTTGTGTTGTCCATGCCGCCCGCGATACAGGGTATCCCAGTGCGGGGGTATGAGTGTATAAAAAAACTGATAAAAATTGCGCTAAAGACTTGCGCACATCCATAAACTTCTATACTTAGTTCCTAAAGTGAAGCATAAAAATTAATATGTGTACTTTCGTTTGCCGACACGCCCACAGGTATGGCAATATGTTTATTGTAACAATGAAATTTTATACC
>DWPA01006289.1:0-11118 GCA_018251375.1 Calpodes ethlius
ATAGATATATTACTTTTAAAATTTAGTTGCTCTGCATATCTTTCCATGTATATTTTAAGAATAACAAATCTTGCACCGGCCGGTTTAAAGTCGGTTTAATACTTCGTTATATTATATACTGTAACCTGCGCGCGTTGATACGCCAAAAACTAAAATACACATAGACACAGACAAACATTCATTTATATATATATATATATAGCTTTAATGATTAATTAAGACATAGTTTCACGTTGTATCGTTTAACGATTAAATGAAACATCTGGCTGAAACTGTAGAATTTCTATATAAGTCCTTAAAAACTGGAAGTAATAATGCATTCCTTATTATAGTAGTATTGAAGTTCTATTTGAAGATGTCTATTTTACCTAGTGCTTTTTAATGAAGATTTTATTTTAACTTCTAGCCTGTAAAGAAAGGTTGGCTACACAATTAAAATTCCAACTTATAACGAATATTTTCCCAGCAAAAAATGTTAATAACCATTTAAAAAGGCGTCGTGAGTTCCCAGCCTAATGTTTGTTATTCAAAACCGCGCTAACGATATGAATAGTTGATTGGTGTGTACATTTTTTATTTGACTTTAGATAGTGGATGTGTTCATGCAATTAGACCCGGATAGGCCGGATGCCCGGAATGAATTATCAAGGGTATTACAGAGCGGACGAGAAACAAAGGTTTTTTTATTGAATTTTGTTTTAAATGTTTATTTACTTTTTTAAATCAATAACCAACCTAAACCGCCATGTTACTATTTATTTATATTGTTTATAAGTTAACGACGCGACAAAATTTCGTAAAACAATATTGCCAAGCGCTTTTATAAAAATAGAGTTTTGGTCACAAGTGCGACATATTGTAGTTCAAATACGCGACATCTGCGACGCTAGTACGTGCGACGTGGTTGCGACAAACGCTTTGTTCGACGTCGTAGCGACACTTTCCAGAAGTATTATTCCTTCTTATAATTCATTCATATCATTTCATTATTTAATACTGTGTATTGCAAACATTTAGGATACCAACACATATTATATATTTATGGATATGTAATTACATGTTCAAACGACGACTATCCAGTGATTTTTTTAATGTATGCACTTTCTGTTGTCACTGCGGTCGAGTTCGAACGTATAAGTTAAAATAACGCGACGTAGTCGCCATGTGAACTCAGCGTAAGTCTTCTCCAATCGAAGTGTATCTTGCTGACAACTTTTATAACTACCGTCGAAGTTTTATTACGTCGTTCAAAATGAGATAGGTTTAGTCAAGCCTTATTTTATAGTCACTGAAAACTTTTTATAACAAGCTGTGACATGTTTTAACCGAATTGAATTACAATAATTATTCAGTTGTAATATTAAAAAAGATAGGCATTGAATATTTAAAAATAAGTTGAATTTCTCTCGAAAAGAATTGTAAAAAAATAAATGAAAGTAGAAAAAGAAAAAGTGGGAATTATTAAATGACAAACCGAATCTGTCTGTTTTAATACAATTAAAAGATTCGTTACCATCGACAATATCTGGTCTACCTTTTGTTTGAGCCATCACCAAATGACATCATATTTTGGCTGAAGGCTTAAAAACCAGATATTTCTTTCTTTTTTAATAACTTTTTTCGGGTCTCAATGTACACACGTGTAATATGTTGCTGATGTTTGTGGGCGGGTTTCATAGCGTCAGTTGGACTGTCGCTTGGTGTGTCGCCTGTTACATAAAAAATATATGAAAACCTTCTATGAAAGCTCCATTCGAATCGGATAGTAAACTGAGAAAAACACGGACATACCTAAATAGAGGTCGAATACAGAACCACCTTTGTTGAACTCGGTTAAAAAGAGCAACGTCGCATATCCTAGTTTCATTCGAATATACGCTAGGGAATCGATAGTTTGAGAGTCGATGCATTTTTCATGAGACTGGAAGTTCCTAGGGCCTTGGTTATTATGTATTTATACCAAAACTGGATGCCTAACTGGGTAAGGGAACTTGGATTTGCTCAAGCGTGTAATTATACTGCGAGAAGAACTTGATTGAAGCGCACATTACTACGCAAACATGAGATCAGGAAGGTTTTCAAGAAATCAGTATATAATTCACGAAAGAAAAGGAAAGAAAGAAAGTAAGAGCTGGCTCTGAAATCCCTGACCAGGACACCACCGTTATACATGTAATGATCTGGCCTGAGTCATCTTGGCTGATATAGGACGAAAGTGCTCATGTAATCAGGTTTAGCGATGCTCGCCTTGGCGTTAAGGCGAGTGATATAGCAGGCGTAAACACTAAAGTGCACCAGAGTCGGACCAGTGGATAGTATCCGTCTGTGTGTGTGTCTGTGTGCATACAATTAACAGTCATTTGTTTTCGTTACGTCAATACCCTATTCTATGAACAATAAGCTTCGGAGAATCTGTTCATTAAATGTTTGAAATGCATTTGCTAATATTGTTCAGACCATTGACTGATTGCTTAGTTAAAAGGATTAGTGTGAATACAATGATGGTTTTAACTTTGAATGCATCATGTCTATTCTAATTATAGAACTTTAACGGAGCTGAATATTCATTGGATATTATTTGAATATTTTTGTGATACTCATCGGATATTATTTGGAATGTTTTGGACGCCCACTGGGTATTACCTGATTGTCAAAGACCGGCTTTGTCTATCGCGCGTATCTTGCATGTTTGTAATATCTTTATTACTTCGTATCTTTCAAACGGCTGGATACATTTCGACAATAATGGTATCATTTTATTCGTCCTGAAAATCCAACTATACTTATATAGAGGTATCGGAATAAAGGAAACGAAAAGATATAAATTGGTTAAAAATGTCTTAGAAAGCGTAAAAATTAGCCATGGTCATGCTGGACCTAGTGCTATCATATGAAATTTAGTATATTATGACGATCTCATTGTTAGTTTCATGATCCCCCAGCCTAGTTGCTATTGAACCTGCCTGTGAAGCTAGAGGTACCGGGTTCGATTCCTAGCCAGGGCAGATATTTGTGTGACATATAAATGTATATTCTCGGGTCATGGATGTTAGTGATGTATAATTAGCGTTTTCCATGCCGCCCGTGGCACAGGGAATGCTGGAGTATGAAAGTGTATGCGATTAAGTGTTTTAAGGTTTTTTACATTATATTATGAGCTTAAAGCCTAAGTTAAATACCCGTATTAACTTTAGTAGCAAATAATCAAATTGCAAATTATAAACCGAAGTGTAATGAATGGGTTTCGCGTGCTACTAAACTTAATGCGGGTATTTAAGTTATAATATAATCTGTTACACTGAAGTACTTAACTCTGTTCATAGTATACTTTAATCTTATTTTCAATCTTGTTCCGGTCTTTTAGTGCTTTACTTTTAGTTGCATTAAGTCTGGTTTATGATTTTTGTTTTTTTTTATTTACATATTAAATAGATATTCTTAGGATTCTTAGGATACAGTACTAAGCACATTTTTTAAGTCTGGATTCAAAAGACTCAGGACCGATTTGAGTGTCGCAAATTAGTGAAGGCCTTTGTCTTTGAAAGGCTGACAGATGGATATACATATCATTATAATTATATATTATCCTCATATATGGAAAATGACCATGTGTCTTCCGGTCTACTGTCAAAGAACGGAAAGGCGCCAAACAACTACTTGTCTTCCGGCGCGCCTTGACAGCGACGTGCGTGGCGCGATCGGGCACACTTGTGACTGAACGCTCGACGTGGCAACACGGAACTGTCTCTCCGCTTCTTTAGTTTAATAATTTAAAGTACAAAGATAGTTGTGTCTCAGTAATGGAATAGTGTTCCTATAATTACAACATCGTGTCCGAAATATCATCCGAAAATAACGGCCAACAGAATGTTCTCCCGACATATAAATATATATGTTATAACTACTTAGTATGTTTATAACTTATTTGTTACAAATATGAAAGCGCGAAATGAACAAATCTTTATGTATTATGCTGATAGAAAAAAAATACTTGACGTTAATATCGCGGTGGGAGGCGTACTATGTACAATTTAACTTTCCAAGATAAAACTCCAAGTTTCATTGTCTTGGAGAGTTTTAAATGAATATTTTTTCTTTATACCTTTTTCATTGGTTCCTAAGGTACGGGAAAAAGGAAACCTGGAGAACTCTGTAATAGAAATTTATGAGGTTCCCTTTATTTACATCGTGTAATTGAAGGGAACCAAGTATCGGAACTAATGACGGAAATGTTCTTAACTTGGCGAAACTTTGCTCAATTTCAAGGTATTCGTAAATTTCCATAAAGTTATTGATTTTATTAGTTCAATAATGAGTTTTATGATTATTTTCATACAGATGTACTGATACAAAAGGCGGATTTAATGCTTTTCTCCAAGTCAACATTTGGGCAGTGAGCATGTTGAAATTATTTAGTATACAGTTGACATCTAGTGAATAATCACACTTATATTCACTTACTTTTCCATCCAAACATAACTTGCCTGAGGACATAAAATTTCAAGCAAAATTCTCCTGTCTTAGAAACTCCTCTAATTATAGCTTTTAATTTTTATACAAGCTAAAACTCTCTCGTTTACTTCACCTTTGAAACGAGAAAAAGTGTGTAAAAAATATCTACTCGTTTAGGAGCTATGACGCCACTAACAAACATACATACAAGCAGATAGACATGTCAAATTAATAATAACCCTCTTTTGGCATCATTGATCAAAAAATAGGTCGTAAAATGAAAAAGTATTTATTATTATTATTTAGATAAAGAAACGTTATCTCGTATTAATATTTTGTTTGACAAGTAAAATAAATTCTTACAAGTTTATATATTAAAATAAGTTCAAGTTATAACATTTTCACGCAAAATTTCAATTTTAATGTACCTAAGTGTACATTAGAAAGTGACGCATTGAAAGATAGGAGATAACTAATTTGAAATTATAATCATTGGTTCTCGGAACAGGCCCGATTTAGAATATTTTACCTAAAGAAGCTTCCCTCGCATTAAAACGTCGAAATGTATATTATTTGAGTACACACCAAACCGCCTTAGGTTATTTTCAAATCTCGGAATTTAGTTTTATTAAATGTTTCAATTCAAATTCTAGGTTTAAACGAAATTCACTTTGAAAATAGACTATGTTTGTCAAAGAGCTAACTAAAACCAAGTTTATTGCTAGTCACCGTTGAAAGGCAGAATTTTGTGCATTTAATGTTACTTCATTTAGTAATACTTCATTTAATGTTACTCTATTTAGCGTTATTCCATTGAATATTACTCCTTAACGTTGCTCCATTTATTCCTATTTCATTTAATGTCAATTCATGTATTACAAAGCCAGAAATGAAACGTGAAATGTCTTTAACATTTTGAGTTGTGTATCGGAGAGTTGAAAGCGTTCCTTGAATTCGTGGACGTTGATAACGACACATAACGACACACGTTACGCGACAACGACAACGACAACGACAATGGTGTTAATGACGTCACGAGTAAAGTTTAGAAAAGTATAGTGTATGTTACTGTGTCATACATTTCTTACATACAAACTCACATACATTTTCTCTTAATTGTGAAGGGATTCAAATACAACATAATGAATCTTCGAAACAGAAAATTTTATTTTAGTTACATTCCTACGTGAAGTTTAAGTGCAAAGATAATCATTATATACTTTAGTAGAACCACGGTCAAATTAATTTGCACTTTAAAATATTGATAGGATGACGGTAAAATCGAAACTAAATAAGGATTCGATTGATAGTACTACAAAAAAATGATCTTAGATCTATTAGTAGAACTTAGTGACCGAACCACAGACTATAAACAATTTTCACGGTAAAAAAGTAACCTATGTCATTTTTCAACCTTCCAAATACGTCCACACAAAAAAATCACACCATAACTACGCCCCGTTGCGCCGTGAATCGACAAAAATACTTCCCCATTTATAATAATAAGTATCTATTAATCTTCTAGTAACAGTATCAGTGGAATATAATCGCATCAAAACTAGGCAAAGTTGTATCGATTGAGTCCAAGTTGGTTTAACTTGTGCGCTGTTATCCTGTTCGTCTATTAATGTTTAATGGCTACCAGACGGGGCTTTGGGGTACGAGTAGCTCGCTTGCACCTGGGACATTCGATTTGTACAACTATAAATCAAGGCTTAGCTTGAAACCATGTGTAGGTATTCTGTGTACGGGCTTACTGTCTGTTTGGAAGGGTTTACTGAGTCTAAACCACGTATATCGAAAATAAAAATTTTGAAAGGATAATAAGAGGAAAAAAGTATGTAAATTTTCTTCTTTTGATTATCGAAGTAAAACTTTATCAAAATTTTTAAACTCTATTTTCTTCTTCAAATATACCTTACGTAAAATTTTGAAAGTATAAAAAAAACATTTGACAATCTCCTATTTTTGAAATTCGAAGAATGTTACACTTTTCGAATTTTTAGATTCTCTGTTCTCTTGAAACCTTACGAAGTAATTAAGTAGTTCTCAGCGGAACTTCGTACGTAATATAGGTAAGAAGGTAATTGTATAACATAGGTATACTTGTACATATGTAAGCTGAACCGAGCGACGCTTCGTTGTAACTTAAAATTACCGGAGCAAACTACAGGACAGCTAAACGAAAGTAGCAACTAAACCGAAACACTTGAAAGTTCCCATTCGCGCTATAATTTCAAAATACAATGTGTGCGACAGTATTTTCTTGAAATAATACTTTAAAAACTATTGTTTAACTTCAACGTTTATTAAAGTAAGATTTTTTTTTTATTTATATAAAGACTAAGCGCTGCACGTGGCTCCGTCCGCGTTTTTTAAAATGTACAGTCAAAGCTTTTGTTGTTAAATATTTCCTTTAATTTGGCTAAAATATACATCGTAATGATAATGTATAGTGCTCATCGTCCTCCTCTCCAAACCAAAAACAATCTCCAAACCAAAAATCATACCATAGCGACGCTCCGTTGTGCCTTGAAAAAAAGACAAAAAAAACCACATTTTCGCATTTATAATATTAGTATACTTGCTAGTGGTACGTTCTTTCACACCAGTAATCAACTATACTTTAACTACATGTACTTTTGGTATAAAATATCAAGAATTTCAAACACTCGACTTTATATAAAAATCCTTTAAGCAAGTTTGCTCGTGTACAATAAAGTGCGTAATTTCATTGCCGAAACCGTCTCCCGCGACGTTTTATAACAAGACAGGCGTACCTGTAAAATAGCCAATAAAGCCTTCTAAACCCTATTATACGCTTATTTTAAATTTACACACCCTCGCCCCATATGATTGCGAGGCAAAGATTACTCCGAGGGAAAGATAGGGCCCTTAATATTTTATGAAGAAATATTGGGTGGTGTTCCCTGTGAGTGGCGCAAGATGAGGAAAATATTACTTTATAATACGATTTTGTAAACTCGTCAAATGTCATGGTTAAGTGGATAAAGGATTGAAACTTTGTAAATTATCCACTCGTGTTATATCTCTATTTTCTTCTCTTAGGTATATATAAAAATGAACGTTTGTCTGTATGTCCTTTATAGAATCGTTAACGATAGATTTAATCATATGATGATCTTTGTTAAAGTTGTTGTGCATGAGCTCGATGTTTCTAAGTTGGTACGACCAATTTTCGACAGCGCCACTGTCATTTCAATGAATTACACATATTGCCATGGCAGTTCGTGTTGGCGTAGCAAGGGTTCAGCTGGTTAAATATATCATTTTCGCGAATTAATTCCAGAGCAAAGATCCTAACAAAGAAGTTCTTTTCGCGAGTACTTTCTTAAAATCATTGATCAAATTTTACTCATTGACAGAGTATAAATTACATTGAAATTCACAATAATTTGATGAGAGAAAAGTCTTTTTCAAACCGAGTCAGTAAACATTACAAGACACATCTGAAGTGAAATGAGGATTGAGAATGAGAAATGGATTATAATAAGGATACCATCGCATCAGCGATCCCTATGTGCAGTGATCCATTTACAATCAGACAGCTTGAACGCTCATTGTGACCTATTTACTTAAATAAACATTCCTGTTACTATATCTAATTCTATTCTAATATTTTCAAACGAACAATTCTTGTAAATATATATCAACGATCTTGTTAACGGCTTCAACGATTTTCTTTTAATTTTGTATTCAGGGGGTTTCGGGGGCTACAAATCGATCTAGCTAGGTTTTATTTGCAGAAAATGTTATAACCGTTTTCATTAGAATACGAAGCTAAATTTCGCCATTTTTTACGAAGTTACAATAGCTCGGTCGGGAAATCGGGCATCTTACAACGCAGGAAACCCGGGTTCAAATCTTGGTCCAATTGTTTCTTTTATTTTTTCTCTTTTTTTCGAGTTCCTTCTTTTAGTGAGAAATATAAGTAATTACAAAAAACCAAGATGTACTAAAAAAATACCGAGCAAAGCCCGGTCATCCAAGGCCTATTTATTAACGGTTCCTCTGATATTTACAAAACAATTGAAATTTCTCGCTTACACGCCTCCGCCTGTAACTTGCGCCTCAATAACGTATCAACAGTTTTATATCCCGAAGCGATGTTTACGGATTGAGTTCGATGAATGGGTATCGAAGAAAACCTACCATTATTGTACCGACGAATGTGATTATTACTTGGATGTGACAGGATAAAAATAAATCAATGACGTCCAAGCGACACGATTAGGTATATATTATCGTACTAAATATTGCCCGCGGTTCATCCACATGTGAAAATAGGACGACAATAGAAAGATTGCCAATTCCTTTCTATCATTGGTTGCCAGGGAACGCTTTGTTGTTAAACATTTCTTTGGCTAAAATATACATTGTAATGGATCTTTCTACAAAAATAATATGTTCTCTTACGATCAATGTAGCCTATAGTACTCGTCGTCCTCCCGACTATCTCCACACCGAAAATCATACTATTAGGTCTCACCGATGAAGGAAGGACAAACAAACTTTCACATTTATCATATTAGTATAAATATGTGAACACTATAGATTTTTTGTTTTACTCATATCGGCCATGTCCGTCATATCAGTAATACCATAGACATCACCGATGCATTATTGGTCATGGAAGACAAGAGAAGAAAAAAGAACGGGATTTCAAATCCGATGCGATGAGTTATTTGGTGGCTAACTCAATGAAAAGGATGGTAGCTTGGCTGGCTTCACAAAAAGATATACCTAATAAAATTAACTTGATAAAGAATAATATAGTAGTTTTAACATTACCGTAATACGAGCAATAATATTGGCATTGATTAAAAATTTTATCTATAGTCCAGTAGAAGTAATTACTTGAGTTAAAGTTATAACTTAAGCAGTTCAATAGCCAAGAATTTTAACGAAGAAAGAACTGTCATACTCTGGTTAAGTAATTACATAAACTTACGCAATAACTTTAACTTGACTGTAGATAAAGAGTAAGAGATCTTTATTCTAACTTGTTGTAGGTACATGAAAACAATAGTGAGAGACTGGTTGTTCCCATTTAACAACAAAATGTTGCCTAGCAACCAATGATAGAAAGGAATCGACAACAACTTATTGCTGTTATTTATTCCACGCGGGTGAAGCCTTGAGTAACATCTAATAACACAATAATAGTGAAACATCAAACATGATACAATTTAATTATGAATTTGCGTGACTTGAAATCGTTTATCTATTTATGCGTAAGTTAATTGTATATCTGAGACCATATATTTATATATTTACTGTACAACACATTTCAGTGCGATTATATTTAAAAAATATAATAATTTTAGCGCCGAGCTGGTCAATAAGTTATTCATTAAAGAAAATTAAGAAAATGTGTTGAAATAATACAAAGCCCTTTGGGTAACGCTTCAGAAACAAAAGTTTCAAAATAGATCCTTCAATTAGCCGTACCTGCCGAAAATCTTAAGGTTCAGTTCCTGTTTGAAGCAAATAGGATCGGAAATGTTCTGTTCTGTTTTTCATAATAGAGGCCATCCATTATAGTATGTATGATAAAGAGTATATTAAATAATGTTAGTAGAGCGATGTCAGGGAGTTCTATTAGGTACATATAGAAATGTGAGTGCTGATATCACAAATAGAATCTTATCGTGGGTATCGGATCAACATAACCTCTATGATATGCATTGTTTTATAGTTTATATGTTAAAAGAAGAGTCTTGTACAATTTTATTGTATAACCATTTGCTATATAGTTTAGCTATACGGCGTTAGCTATAGCTGTGCCCATTTGCGTTAAACTTAACAAAAGTTATTTAGTATATTTAGTTTTTTTTGGCTTAAGTTACTCCTTATTACATCAGCGATCTGCCAGTGAAATTCCTGTCAAAATCGGTTCAGCCATTTCAGAGATTAACCAGAACAAATAGACAAATGCAAAAATTGCAAAAAAAATACTTTGGTGCAAGTACCGTATGTATATTTATAGGCATATAGTAAACAGCGATTATATCAATATTACAAACAGACACATCAATTTTATTTATATGTATTGATAAAAAGATCTCACGGCGCACTAAAAAACTTACACATAAACAAAACACATTACATACAAATAAACAAGTAAGTCTGGTGTTAATATCGTAAATAACAGCAATTTTTCACAACGAAATACGTATCCTTTGATTCTCGCGTTGCCACCGAAAGAAAAGGCTATTTTCTTTGCGTTATAGCGGTTCACGATCGGAAAGCAAACTTCCGTTGGGAAAGAAATTTATGATAACATAAAAACACAGGCAAAATACATGAAACGAAAGAAACGATTTAGGTGACTTCCTCACCGACACCGGATAAACGATGAGCGAGAAACGATTTAGATGATGTTGTCAGATAAACATAGACGTTAACACACTTACACTCCGTTGTAGGATTCCCTGTGGCGTGGGTGGCATGGACAACACAAATAACACGTCACTAACACCCATGACCCGAGAACAAATCTGTCACATAAATATCTGCCCCGGCCGGGAATTGAACACAGGACCTCTCGCTTCGCAGGGTCACTACCAAATACTAGGCTACGGGGCCGTTTATAATAAAGTTTAATAAAAGCTCAAAAAAAAAGTCAAAAATAAAACAGAGAAA
>DWPA01006290.1:0-11115 GCA_018251375.1 Calpodes ethlius
ACCATTATAATATTCAAAGTGTGTGGACCATGCACAATCTAGGGTTCCGTAATAGTGTTTTGATCTTTTATTACACGTTAACTTGCAAACGCCAACAGATTAACAGCGGGTATACGCTGGATTCAGAAGGCTCAGGACCAGTCTGAGAGGCGCAAATTAGGGGAGGCCTATGTGCAGCAATGGACCTTTAAAGGCTGATATATAGATATATATAAATATATTACAAGCCGTGATAGTTTTCCTTCGTCATATACTTAATTCATATTCAAATCAACATATTATATACTAATTCCATGAAATTTTTACATGGTCATAACGATTTAGCAGGTAGAGGGAGGCGGACACTTGACTCTAACTAAAATTAGCGCTTTAAAGCTTCTGTTCCGTTCTGTTCTATTTCGAATCAACAATAACGATAAGTATGAGTTATATTCCGTTTCAGCATCCAAACTTCTTCATTACGTAATGATTCCATTATAAGTACCGCTTTGTATTTGTTTTTATCTGTAAATGTATTTTTTAACAATTAAACATAATTTTTTCCTCCTTTTTTGTATTCAGATATGATTCCTCAGACAACAAGCCCATAATCGAATTTACATGACAAATGTCAGAAGTGATTCTCGAAAGAAACAATCCGGCAATGTCATTTGTCACTTCAATTATTCAAAACAATTCAATCCCCGACCCTCACTTCGTTAATCGGTGAATTACGTAACGTTTTCAATTGAAGACAAAATTTTGTTGGCCTTTTGCTTCATTGTGATGTTGGAAGCCTTAAGTTCATAATATATTTTCGTTGGGCTTCTGTAATCCCAAATCCGATAATACGACCAGAAGGAAGTCATTTGGCGTAGAATTACTTAATCTTTTTCCGATAATTTCATTTAAGATTTCTTTTTCATCTTAAAACCAAATTTTTTATAGAATTTACGTCAGTATCCTGTCACGGAGATTTTGTAGATGGCAATCTGATTTCAGATCGCAGAACGTAGTCTTACTTGATGCCGTGGCCATGCTGTGATTGTACAGGATGACCTCTAGTCATATCGTCTAAATATGATTCAAATCAAAACTTAGTATCATATGTAATTTACTCTTTAGTAAACAAGAAAGGACTTAAATATAACAGATCTATCTACTTATGATCTTAATTTATGTTATTGGAAGAAGCGCCCTCAAGCACTATAGAAAGTTGTATGTTAACAATGATTTTCAATTATGTTATTTACGTTGAGAGCAATAAACGTAAAGATACGATTTTATTAAAAGTGTCAATAAAGTATATACAAAGCAAATGATATTCAGCTTCCAATTTTCACGCTTGCAACGACGTAGATACATCGTCCAATACGAAAAATCAATTCGCATAAAACTACGCGATATTTGCAGCGCATTTCGTGTCAACTTCCCAGTTCCGAGCGCACTCGTGTCAGAATCACGCAATGTACGTTAATTCAGCCGTAGTTTCCGGAGTAATACTGCGTAATAAAGTTTGCTATTGGCTCGGCGAGGGAACACAGCAAATTCGACGTTGTTTCGAATACAATAAGAGCGCGTTTCTCTCAAAACAACACTGCGAGTGTTCGCGTGACGAACACAACGTACAAGGGCCCATGTGTGCAAGAAATAAGAATAGATTGCGACGGTGTAAGAAACAAAATTCATTTTGAAGTTCCTGTGACGAGTCTCATTCGTACGTCGCGAAGCGCCGAACTGGCTTTCATATACGATATCAAATATTTTCTTACTTTCTTCTTCTTTTCATACTTCTGACACTTGTGACGTCACTGTGTTCATTTCCGAGCTGTTAGTTTATATAAAACTTGTTACGTTAGTTTACATTATGTTAATAAATCGAATAAATATTACAAACCCGATTAATAGAGCAATTCTTGTATATATGTATGGTCATAAATTTTATGAAATGACTTTCTCTGACACGGCTTTAACGATTTTGATGATTTTTTGTATTTAGATATGTTTTTTATTAAAATTGATCTAATTAATTGCCGTCTTTGCAATAATTAGTTTTAAGGTAAAAATTAATACATTTATGTAATGATGTCTATTATTGAATAAAGTGATCGCTGGTATTTAATCAAAGTATAAAATGTTAGGTCAATCAATACGTTGTCCTCCATAAATATCAAGTAATTAGTCAATTCAAAAGAAAAGCGATGGTACCGCGCGCAAAAAAACTGGCGATGCAATTCTACATTATACTGAGCTCTGTACCCGGCTCCGAGCACTTTTCTGTTTTTACCGAAACTTGCAAATGGAAAAACTTCTGCCATTCGGATTTTGAAACTTTCATTAAACATTCTTATACACTTCACTCCACCATAATACTACTCCCACTTATATCGGAAATACTGAATTTTTACTATTTCTATGTATTTCTCGTTAATTAAATTTGTTTTTAATAAAACACTAACCAATGAGACATACGTCATAGAGGTGAAAATATCGTACATACAATCTATACTAATATTATACATGTGAAAGTGTGTCTATTTGTTTGTCGTTCTTTCACTGCGTAGCGGACCGACCTTAGCGTATGATTTTTGATGTGAGGATAGGAGGACGAACGAAGAGTGCCATTGGCTAATTTATACCGCGCAATATTTCATTTCTGTGGGATGATCGATTACAATGTATCTTTCAGCCAAATTAAAGGAAATGTTTAACAATAAAGCGTTGCCTGGCAAGATAGGTAGGGTCCTTTTTATTGATATTTTATTTAAACAGGCGGGTGAAGCCCCGGGAAACCTCTAGTATTTAAATAAAAACACTGATCAAACTTGCGGCTGGTTTCTGTAAGAAACCGCAAAATATTTCACCAGCAGAACCCTGGATGATTTACTGTTTCTTTGTTTTTGGGCTAAATCTTGCGAATTGAGGAAATATCCGCCCGAAACCTTTTTATTTTATTGACTCGGATTTCGCGAAATGAGCGGACTGAACCAGCTTCCGTACAACGCGAATGTTTGAGAAGACAATTGAATAAATAAACCATTAGACAGTAAGAGCTTCCCCTCGTTTGTCAGTGTCGTTACTGATCGCTGCTCAGCTCGATGCTGAGCGGTGTCCAAACAGAATGACAGAGCTGGTTCTTATCGGACACACGTTCACACATTGTGATCAAATCACATGGTGTATGGTCTTATGACGGAACCAACACCAGGCGGTGTTTAGTGGATAGGTGCCCGGGCGAGTCCTACATAACCGACACAGTCGGCTATGTCGGTATGCATGAGCATTCACCGCCTCCCTCCCCTATAGTGGGTAGACCAATTTAACTGTTGCCTAAACTCAAAAAATATACTTCTTTTTATTATCATAAAAGTTATCATCCCAAATAGTTTAGTTTTCTAAATGGATATATATCATTAACCTCGACTTCCGATATTTAAATAGTGACATGAAATAATATTATTTTATTTTAATAATAATTAACGCTAAATGGGTCTCTTGTTCAAATAAATTAATAACGATATTCGCAGGGAGCAGTATAAATTAATTTATATTGCTTGACTATGAATGAATTTGATAAATTATATTTGCGTTAAATATATAAAATGATTCCTGGACAACTATTGTCGTAATTGTAAACCGATTTAATAGATAAAGAGATTTATGGAAAGACTTTAAACTTATTGGAAATGGAAATAGAAGCGAACAAAAGTCTAAAGTTGCGTCATAAAATTCCTAAAAAACTAAAACTTATAAAAGTACCTTTGAAAAATAATCCACTGATATTTGTACCACAGTACCCACGTCATCAACTTTACGAGTACCTTTTGTGAGTACCCTGCTGCACTGAAAAAGTATGACCCTGAACCCTGGTTGTAGATTCCATCCGCGGCCAATTAAAACTGAATGTTATTGCTAGCTTGTGAATGTGAGTATTCATTTCGATCGCGGGCACAAGTGGAAGCCGATTCCTCTCTTTATACAGAGGGTGCCCTTGTAACGAATATTTGAACAACCATTTGAATAAATAGACCATTAGAGGCTTAATGGTGTACATTCCACGTATTTATTTCGATGGCTTTGAATTGGAGTTTTAAGACTCCAGCTCACTTTATCAATTGATGTGCGAGTAACTGAATTTAACAGAAATGGCCATTGTATAGAACATATGTACATGTACGTGAATTAAATATTTACAGAGAGATTTTTATTTAATCGGTATTCAAAACGAATATGGGTTTGAATAACTTTCTTCTTATAGTACATTTTTGCGTATGTATCCTGATGAATTCCCACTGAATATTTCCAAAACGATATAATTATTTAGTAAGGTTTTGGTATTATTGCTGGTGTTCCTTATAAGATGTGTCGATGAGAAGTGGCAAGTGCTAGCATTGAACTGTGTCATTTATTATTTTTGAACCTTTCAAGTGCATATGGATGACTATTTTCTTCTTTTCTAAAGCCATAGAGTAGATCAATACTATTTTCGTCACTACTAATAGATTATCCAATAAAATATCCAAGTAACACTCGCAACTTGTCTTTATTCGTCACTTTCTCTTTATTTTCCCAAAATCAATTCAAACCATTATATAATAATATTGAAATTGTCATATTTGACAAATCATAATGTTTATTTTTCTTTTTATAAAATGTGATAATATAACGTTGTCTAACACTACTACAGAGCAACAAACGAAAACGCTTTGTTAATTAAAAAAATATGTTCAATAAAACAGATATGTTAGAACATGAACAACAAAAACACTGCTCGAAATGAAATGCGTACAGCGGCCACAAAGATATTCAAAATATCTTTTACCCAACATAATTTAAACTGTCGTGATGCTAGAATCTATTTTTGGTACAGTGAGTACAGAAACGTAGACCAACGTATAGCGGTCACAACAATTTATATATTACGCCGGGGCGTAGATTGCAACATTTAATTAATGTAATTATGCAAGAAAGGAGAATTTTCCACCACATTACTAATTATTAATGACATAGTTTCTTTCTGTCTTTCTCTCTACCTTCTCGACGGACAACGTAAAGATGAGTTGACGTTATATATTTCAAAGATAATAAAACAAAAGGTTAACAATTGTAAAAATGCTACACACTCATTGCCCTACAATAGGATTCCATGTGACGTGGGTACCGTGGATAACACGGAACGATAAGAACACACGTACCCACGCCGAGAACAGAAATTCAAATTCGTCATTCAAACTGCCTCGGTGATAGTACTGGCCTTTTGAATGGCGGTCCAGGAACCACGCGCCACGACTCCTCATTACATGTTTTATTCAAATGAAGGTTTTACAAATACCTTCCATTGCTTGACCGCTAGTAAATTACAAATATCACACCGAAAAAGCAATAAAGTAAAACACTTATCGCAGTTCTATACTAGGACATTATGGAACAAAAATCATGACTTTTCCTGAACAATGGAAAAAGAAAGTAAAACCACATACAGTACAATAATTGGCGGTTAATTCTAGGAAGAAGTTGGAAGCAGTCAGGCAGATAAATCAAATTGTCAACAAGCATGACAGCCATCTGGATAGCGTGAAATGTTAAACAGTAATGGGTGACAGAAGACACCTGGTGTAATTCTCTCGCCCGTTGTTTTCTATAAGGACCTTCACCGGAAAATGTCTCAACTCTTTGTAACTGTTGCCTAAACTAACCAATATTACAATAAACATAACATTATATGAACAGAAACAAAAATATACCGGGCGTTTCGTCTGTAATATTCATAAAATTTTTACGACGCAATTTTAGTTTGATGCACAAATAAAATTTTATTGCAAGTCCCCCGTCCAAGTCCTTTGAGCGCAAAACTATTCTTTACGTACAACGTGTGCATGGAAATTTCAACAATTCCTGCAAAATCATCGAAGCAATATTCTGAAAATTCACTTTGTAAGTTATTTTAGCGTATTAAATGTTTCACTGGGAAGTTTTGGGAATTTTGTGAATAGTTATCCATATAACAGAAGCTACGTATTTTGTAGAAATCTGTATTATCAAAGTTTGACTTCATAATTGATCAAATTGTTTAATAGATTAATCATGGATTTACATAGCGTATGACGTTTAAATATACCATATGATTTAGTTATACGTCTAAGCAGTGTATATGTTTCTATCGTAATAACAAGAGCTAATAAAATATAACCTGTTTTATTCTTGGCAATGTATCGTGATACCTCTGATATTGCTGATTGTTGGTCATGTCAGGACAAATAACTACAATATTTAGTCTTTACACAGTAAGGCCTACCCGCAGGCTAACAATCAAAATGCATAATGCCTGCCTACCCTGTTCCTCATCGTCATGTGTCGAAAGTAATCATTCTATATTTATATGTAGGTACTTAGAAATATTCTTGTAATGTAGGTACAAGTACCTTTATTTAGACGGCCCCGTAGTCTAGTTGGTAGTGACCCTGCCTGCGAAGCGAGGAGTCCCGCGTTGGATTCTACCGGGGAAGATATTTATGTGAAAGATGAATATTTGTTCTCGGCTCATGGGTGTTAGTGACGTGTTATTTGTGTTGTGCATGCCACCCGCGACACAGAGAATCGTACTACGGGGGTATGAGTGTGTTAGCGTTTATCTTATGTTATTTTTATTTTATTATTTATAATATTTATATATCTAGAGTGAATGCAACCGCTTACTATCGCGCTGCATCTATTTGTTTGTTAATATTTACGATTGTATAAATAATACTTCCATATTAGTAATAATAACGAGGTCAAATAAGAAATTGAAATCGATAAACCTAATCGTAAGTATATTTACGATCATCTTTGTAAGTTAATCGACTTTACTTTAACATTTGGATCCGATTTATAGCAATAAAACTGATTGAACTGCCATTTCGAATGAATTGGTTGAATGCTTTTAAAAGCGATTATACGGTATATACTGGTGGAATGTTTTTTGGAACAAATAACAATGTCAAATTTCAGAACGATGACAGGAACTATATCATATAAACATGTTTATCATTATATTCACTTCAAACAATTTCTGGCTGAATGTCATTGGTTTCGACTTTTTTTATGTAAACAGCCGATAAAGGAGCAGAAGAGACACTTGATTGAGAATGATAGTTGACGACGGACACCACCAACACTTGATGCATGCTCACACATGCGATCCTTAATTTATTCAAAATTTTCCGAACCTTCATTTGACATTAAGGTTTGGTTTTTATGTTTGAATACAAGTATTCATAAATTCTAGATTTTTGTTATAATCTACGACATGGTCTTATGTACAGAACAATATTAGAATAGCCTCGGTACTAAAAGCCTTCTATAGTGCTACAATTTTTAAAGATTTGTCAAGTATTTTAATAAGATAAAGACAGCAATTGAGCTTGCAGTGTCACCATCCCGTGATAACCGTGGACATTTATGACAAACGTCAAAAATAACTCTTAAAGATTGTCAGTTAATAGTCCATGTAGGTATCTATAACAATAGCAGTTGATTATTTATGATTCGTTAGTGAGGACACTGCGAAAATTAGCACCGCTATTGTCTAGTCCTGTTAGTAAATATTAGTAGTAGTTAGTACTCGAAGTTAATCTTTAAAGTACTCTTCGATGAGGTTTTAAAACGCCACGAAGCCATTTAACCTACAAACCTAATTCCTCCACCTCCGCCGCCGGCGGCTGAGCCGGAACGCGGGAAGTCCCCGGGCGGCGAGTTTCGATGTCATCTCTGTTCCCGTCCGCAAGTGATGGAACTTTATTATCTAACTCTAAATGCTTTAGAGGTCGGGAACTTGGCTGGATTACTGCCAAAGTAATACCAACCTTACACGGCGCACAGTGGAGATCATTTTCGTTTTAATTACAAAAATACCATTTTCGATCTTAAGTATTTAATACAAATATGTTATGACTGAGTAGACATTGATGAATCCCTACATTAAGACGTAAGCGAGAAAAACAATTCATTCCCGCGTAACGTGAAGAAGAGATACGCAGAAAAAAAACGATTTGTTGGTTTGATTAATATGTATATCCAGGATAATTTATAACTTTCTCGTACTAAGAGTCACTGCGGTATATTATAGATGTTGGACGGATGTAAGGACGGAAACATGAAAAGATGGATAAATGGATAGACACGATGAAATTTATGGAATTCCGTTTGACAACAGAACCCAAAAAAGGATACTCAAGGATAGATACAAACTAAGCCATTTCATCCGAAGCTTGTTAGTATCGCTAGTTACAGTTACAATATTGGAAAGCGCCTCACGGTTACAATGGCAAGTACCGACAGCCAGATAAACGTGTCAGCAGTTCGTGAAGCGCGCCACAAAGCGCTGATACCGACCGTACCGCCGCGGACATGACAATGTTTTATCGGCTACTTATCTGTTCAATGCCGATACAGTATTTACGAGGCAACCGCAAAGCTGACAGTTCCATTTTAACAATTAATATGTTATATGGGACGTGCGTACTGAGATAACACAGCATTGAATTTAAATCAATAGAGGGGTGAGGGGCGCAGGGTATAGGTAACAATATCTTATTTCCAAACCTAAACGTTGTATCCTAAACATCTAGAGCAAAGGATAAGGCTCCTAACTCTTAAATCCTAGCCTGGTACAAATAAAACCTATCTATTTTGTTGTTGTTTGTGTAATATACTTAGAATAATAAAGCTTAGAACGGATTTGTACGTAATTTGAAACCGTATCAAGGAAGCCTTTGGAGACTAGCTTGGTAACATGAAAATTTTAACATCTGAAAAAAATGAGCCCAACATCTTAATAATTACCGATTAGTACACTTTTGTATACGTGATCGTAATTAAAGGATATTATCGCACACGTACATATTAATTATACTTTACTTCAAGCTAACATGATACTAAGTAACTAACATATATAGGCGTAATAAGTTTATTCATTTTTATAATTAAGTACTTTAAACATTTACTTTATAACATTACTTATAATGCAATCTCCCAGGCAACTCAACGAAAGGCAGTTCAATTCATTAAATTGCCACTAGTAAAGTAGTGCTGATTCCGGATTTTAATTATATAAAAGTCACGTGTCACGCGACATAGTCACGAGTCAGTCTTTACGTGTAATTAATCTTCACACGTATAGGTTTAGTTAAATTCCGTCAAATACACCGCGCACCGCACGGTTATTATATCAGAATTTAATTTAATTTCGTGTACACATAATCTAAACTTATTACGGACATTTAAAATTCAAAAGACGCACATTATTCCAAGATAATTTTCAAGAAACGAGAATGCGCGCTTTTCAAAAAGAATTACGAACTTTAGCTGATATTTCTCACCAACAATCGTTCACAGAGATCCGTCGGGAGTTAAACTTACAATCATTTTATAGTTCCGTAGTAACTTGCGCTGCAGTTGTACACAAACTTAGTGTAAATTTCGTTAAAAGCTTTAAATACTTCTTGCGAGAAAGTTACGCGTATAAATGAAACGTTCCTTTAAATAAGCATTTAGGAAGTATTTGTGTACTACCTATACCATAAAAGGTTTCTGTGAATGCAGTCAGTTGTTACGCTGATAGCGAATACAACTTTGTCTTAAATCTCCGAGTCACATTACTGCACGTAGAGGCTGGATGTGTGATCATTTCTATTGTAACAGGCAACGTTGCATGTAGTGATGATAAAATCACATTAAAAAATACTACATAATATAGTTTTACTGATTCACAGACAGGTTTGTATCTTCTTTCATGACCGGCAATGCATTGGTGACATTTTTTACTCTACGGGTTGTTATAACGCATCTTCTACCACGTACCATCAGGTTGTCCGTCTGTTCGTTTTTTCGTTTTAAGAGTCTATCTACAATATGCTTCTTAACTCAGAAATTTCTAATACTCGGAGTATGTAATAAGACACAGGTAAACATATTTATTCAGATTCGAGGATGTAATTGCGAAATATTAAGCTTTGAAGCGCCAAGTCTGTTACACTCCAATGTCTTCCCTGACAGCTAAATGTATATTTTAGACTACCTATGTATAGTAAGCAAACAACAATACAATAATTACATTTAAGAACTTTCATTCGATTGTACCCGATTGTACCATTTTCGATATCGTTCGTGCTTCAAAATACCCTATAATTTACGAGCCTTAGAAGTACAATCGAATACAATCCTGGTACAACCGAATGAAAGTACTTAAATTAATTTATTGTATATTCAATTGCCAACTTCACATAGATCTTTAGACTACAGAAAAAAATGTATAATAGTGGTATAAATCGGCAAAAAATCTACAGAGGTACATACCTGCATAGTCTAAATAATTATCTTTATTATATTATTGTGATTAAATTAAATTATTATTGTAAATAAATTAAGTACCCAAAAATAATTGCTAGACAATTTTAACCAATTTTTTTCTGTTTAATGAAAATAAAAAGTGTTTTGTCTCAATAGTGGATATAAATACAGCCCGATGCCTCGGCATGATTCATTACTGATCGAGTCGTAATGAATGACCCGGTTACTCTATCCGTTTTAAAAAATAACATTAGTGATTGACATTGCTGAAGGTTCTCTAGGTGCTCATGACAAATGAATGCGTCACAACTTTAAAACATTACTCCGGGACTCTTCGTCTGTCGCATCATATAAAGAATTTCGAAGAAAGACTCTTACAGGCTGTAATAAATAAACTCACACATGACGCCATTAAAGGTGACATATCTTATAATCAAAAATTATTGAATAGTTAATAACATAAAGAATGCCGTGTTTTATATTCGGGCAATTTCATTTTCTTGATATCTTTTTAATGAAAAATATGAAATTATGAAATATGCATGATGAATACACGTAATTTATATGTTCCAAATAGCCCTAAATTTGTATGATCCAAAAGTTACATGTTTTTTACTGGACAGATTCAAAGTTGTGAAAAAAAAGTAACAAATGTCTGTCGTCATTTTCATCCCTCATTACAGCTAGTTTTTTTTTTTTTTTTATATACAATAAGTCAGTGCTTGACTAATATCCCACCTGATGGTAAGTGGCGATGTAGTCTAAGATGTTGTACGCACTAACTTATAAAGAGCCTATTCACTCTCC
>DWPA01006291.1:0-11114 GCA_018251375.1 Calpodes ethlius
GTGCGCGCTAACTTATAAAGAGCCTATTCCAGCTATTATATGTCAAGCAGTGGTATAAAGCCTGATAGATAGATAGGAAGAAAGTAATTAAATTTGACAGTATTTTCAAAAGAAACGATACAGAATTGATTTAGAGATATATTGACTGATTATAATCGTTACATCAGTTGTCAAATGTATAATTTTTTTAGGAAATTTGAAGAATTGAAAATACAGATCGATAGATTATTAAATTTTCAATAAAACTATGTATATAACTTATTTTCATCCAACTGTACTTTAGTACCTTATATACATACATATACATAGTATGAAAAGATATTTCAAACGTTTTACAATAAAAAAGGTAAATAATTGAGTCTAAAGACCAGTACGAAGGGTTTACTGCAGCGATATGGCTTCTATTCGCCATAAGACCCTTCGAGAAACCATCAGCGCCTCAAAGTAATTCCAACTTGGGAACTGTTCGTACGATTTCATTAATCTTCAAAAGTTGCGTTATATTGCCTGAGAACAGTTATTGTAATGCCTTAGTTGGCCTCAGTTTGCTTCAGCTTCGTGGTGTGAACTTTAGGCAATCTATTTGTGTATGTTATTGCTTATTTAATTCCACAATTATTTAGGAAACATTGTTTATTTAGTAAACAATGATTTCGGCAACAAACATTCATGTCTTTTTAAAAGATTTTATTTAACTCGGATATTTATTTTCAATTTTATTAAAGCTCTTACAAGCTGTTTTACTGAGCTGATTCTCATGAAACTTTGTAAATACTCGTAAGTTGAACTATTGTGACAATAATTATGGGGAACGATGGTGTCATGAGGTGGAGTCTTCAAAGTTGTAACAAACCTCGACCTTGGCTTCATTGGTCGGGTTTGACGTATTCCATACTTTATAGTTTGTGAGTTGCTTTTATTTTATTAAACAATTAAGTTATTGAATCAAAACCGGGTTATTACTAACAAATTGTAGATAATCTTGTTGAATAATAGACAGAAGTTAGCAAGGGATTCATAAATAGTTAATTAGCATGCAGTTTAAGGAGACTCGGATTATATTCCCAACAACCAGTGCCCGCGTCTTCGTCCGCGTGGAATTTAAAAGTGTTTAACTTTATTTGTTTTAATAGCCTAAGTAACTCTCATACATCAGCTACCTGCCAATGAGTCCCGTTAAATTCGGTCCAGCCATTTCAGAGATTAGCCATAACAAACAGACAGACAGACAAAAATTGTAAAAAAATATATTTCGGTGTATGTACCGTATGTATTCTTGTGAATGTAGTAAAAAGCGGTTATTTCAATATTACAAACAGACACTCCAATTTTATTTACATGTACAGATGAGCCAAAAACATAAATTATGAATTTTAGTTTATTTTCAGCGCATACTATTTTCTTGCCTTTATGTATTGTATATGCATCTAATACATAGAAAATTCTAACATAAAACTATGAATGTTTGACATTTACAATTACTAATATAATCTATTAGAAAATTGTTTATTAACTTCTGTAAATGTTCCATTGTCATTTGAGAATGTTTGAGGTCAACCGTGGGTACCCGTTACGTATAAAATGTAAAAGAAAAGCAACACTGTAGCTCCGAGCTTTTAAAGTCCATTAACGCGTTTAATCGTTATGAATAGAAGTTCTTCTGAGCCTTAAAAGCTGCGGAGTAAAAAGAAGAATACGACACCAAAGAAATTCTCAGAAGAATACCCTTAGTGATAGTAGTTATAAGAAAAGTACATAGTTTCATGTGATCCATGGACCTTGTCACGTGTCACCAACGAAGTGATGTATAATTATCTCTACCTAGTACGTGGAGCTTGGCTGCATCTCACGCATGTTTCCTCCAATCAAGCAGGAAAGAAGAGGTGAGGAACCTTTCACTCTCTTCTCTTCTCTCTTCGTCTTTGAGCAGAGTGCAAAAGCTTGGCTTCGACTCAAGATAGCTGCAAACTTTACACCCTAACCATACATACATAGTAACTTAATTACGAAACTTGTATCTTGGTTACAACTTTTGTAACGAGATTTCATAGTTAGTTACAAGTGTCCAAATAAATTCCCACTAAGCGTCCCTTGACTAATAACTGTCCTGTTTTTGTCACAGTTTACAGCTAAACTGACAGTACAATGACATTCATATTGTGTTTAAATGGACGTAGTTATGCAAAATAGATCCAACCACAAAAATTAGTTTTTGAGAAAATTGGCTTTTTAGTAAAATTGTTATATTAATAACGAGACTATAAGCTTGTTTTTAAATTTCATTTAAATATTTCCTTAGGAAAAACGTACCTCTAACATGAATATTTTTTGCACATATGAAAATGGATGTGAAGAGGTTATTTATGGTATAACTAAAAAAAAAAGTTTTTGTGGGTTGGATCCATTTTGCATAACAACGTCCAAGTTATCTATTACTATATGTCTCGTGGCTCAGAATGAATAAACTATTTCAAATGACCTATGTGGTGATTTTTATACAAAAAAAAATATTTTATTAACCGTTTTTTAATTGACTGTACTTACTCAATAAAACATTAATAGAATCAGATCGAAATGGCCAAATTATATAGGATTGGACCAGATAAAATACGTGTATAGGATTCGTTTGTTACGATTATAACAGAATAACTCGAAAAAAACATTAAAACGGTGGTCGATTCTTACCCATCATTGTTTGTAACGCTTTGTTCTTAAATATTTGCTTTCATTTCGCTAACATAGTAATTAGACGTTGCCCGCGTGTGAGAAAAGGACAGCAATAAAAGTTTTCCAAGTCCTTTCTATCACTGGTTGCTAGGCAACGCTTTGTTGTTAGACACTTGCTTAAATTTGGCTAAAATATACATCGTAATGGATCTTTCCACAAAACTTAGATTTTTTTGGCGGTAAAAAGTAACCTATAGCACTCATCGTTCTCCTAACAATCTCCAAACCAAAAATCATATCGTAAGGGTTCTCCGTTACGTCTTGAAAGAAGGACAAACAAACAAATAAAAATACTTTTGGTTTATAATATATGTAAAGATGTTAAGAGAAAACTTATGTGTCCCTTTTAAAAAGCCACGCACGTAGTAGCTTACATTTTGGTGCAAATAAAGTTTAAACGAAGAAGTGCTGAAAGCTAAGTGTTGAAAATACAAATTATTAAAAGAAAAGTTTTAAATACTGCTGTTTTTATTTTCTTTTTTTTACTTCTTAAATTGCATTTAGGATAATTATTTTATTGTTTTTTTATCATCTTTATTCATGTATATTTTTTATGTTTAATTTATTTTATTACTATAATGACATTTACATATTTTTGGGCTGTAAATAAATCATTTGTTTTCTTTCTCCTTTCTTTAACTAAATTAACTAACAGGAGGAAAACGTTTGTAAACATTTTCTCTCAGCCTACATAACACATAACATAGTAAACAAAATCTAAATCCTACACAAAGTCCGTTATTTGCCCAAAACGTTAACACAAGATAATTTGTTTAAACAAGGGACATTCATTACAGAATTAGCCCTTTAAAATTACTCGCCACCCCATACCGCCCCCGTAATAACCGGTTATAATGTGCTGACGTAGATCAGAAACCAGATTAAACCAGTTTCAACTGGATTATACCGGATTAGGAAAGTCGACAGGATTTTTAGAAGAGGATTTATGTAAATCTTTAATCTTTGCTTCGAAAACCTACGCTTTATGTGTACAAATAACATGGGAATTAAATATTTTTGCTACTAACCTTTATACGGCAGTCATCGTTACCAACCTAACCCAGAACTGTCCCATCGTTGGGTTTAAATATTATACAATGTGAAGGGTACAAGCTTTAGTCGAATACGCTGAGAAAATGATGAAAGAATGAAAATCATGGAGAACTTTTCGGTGGCGCAGGTGTTTTCACAATATTTTCATTTACGAAAGAAAATCATAATTGACTGTAACTGCATACGAACATTTTTGATTATTTATTGTAACTTATATTAGAAGATGAGCAATAAGGATATTCAATTGACAATTAATATATTACCGGCCGAGCTTCCTTTATCTATCAGCCTTTGAAGGTCCAATGCTGGACATAAACCTCCTCTCATTTGTACCACAGAACGGTCCTGATCTTCGCTTACATAACGTTAATTCTTATCTAACAAAATCAGCGCCATCTGTTTTCAAATAAGTAAATTACTTGTATACATTGATTAAATAAACTTTTTCATTTTAGATAGATTATTAACTTTACTTTTCCATTGTACCCAGAAGACCACAAACCATCAGGACTTGAAGGAGTAAGTTATATCATATGAGTTACCCAAACGCACATTCGAAGGTCAACGTAAGACGAAACCGCTCGCGGGCTTTCACCCTCCATTTGCAGGGTGACCACGTTTTAATAAACGTTTTGGTTTCAATCCATTTGTGGCTTACAGAGCAAACCCTCATTAAAGGTGTGGGTAATGGTTGAAGAAAATATCGGAAATATTTGCTGCCCTAAGACCATATTTGTTCACTGCTAGATATTTGAAAAAAGAACACCAATAAAAATGTTGTCAATCCCTTCTATAATTGGTTGCTAGGCAACGCTTTGTTATCAATAAATTAATCAGTTTCCTTCATTTTGCTGAACTATACATCGTAATGGAAATTTACACCGAAATGAGATGTTTTTTCGCGGTAAAAAGTAGCCTTTAGTATTCTTCGTCCTCCAAACTATATCCACACCAAAAATCATACCATAACGACGCTTCGTTGAACCGTGAAAGAATAAATAAATAAACAAACACGCATCCCATTTACAACATAAGTGAACTCGTAGATAAACAAAGCGTTTCTCGATCTAGGAAAGTACTAAATATTTCCGAAGTCATATGTCACCTTGCCGTGTCCCATACAGTGCGCTGGTTTAAAATTAGACAAAATCAATTCTTCTCGCCTGGTTCTCTGTGAATACCGTATTTTATTGCTATTAGACTTTATAACTGCATAGTAGGACACCGGTTTTTAAATTTTCTCAACTACTACCCTTTAGGGGTAACACTCAACACCCTCCCTATGATTTATGTATATATTAATACGTGAAGCAAAAACTTTGGACCCCTTTTTAAGAAAATTGCGCGGATGGAGTAGTATGAAATTAGGCACAATTATAGTTTATATGTAGGAGAAGTGCAGAACGCTAATATTCTTCAATAACAATACTTATAAAGTACATTAAATAAGCAAATAAAACATTACACACACTACCATGCATAACACACACGTATAGTATATACACACATATAGTCTTTTGTTTATGATTAAAGTAAAACTGAAAAGAGAATATATTATAAACTGTCAATGTGAAGTGACCCTTTGACATTATGAAATACGGTCCAATATCGAATGCAGTGCGAATCTCTAGTAATAATAATTATAACATCACATACTAACATTAGGATTTCTCACATAGTTCGTGCAATGGACAAAACACAAAGACACACACGGCCAACACGAGAATGGAAATTGAATTTCATCATATAAATAATTTGTTGATTTTAATTGATTCAATTATTAATAATTAGTTGATTCAATTTTGAAGTTTTATATTCATTCTTTACCTGTTCCAATTTTATATGAAAATTCTTATTAATCTCTTGACAGTACTTTTATAATAATGTATCTGTTGTCCATATATTCCCATGGGTCAACAGATACATAATCATAAAATTACTATCAAGGGGTTATTACAGAATGTTTTTAGTAATTCTGTAAAATTGTGTCATATTTATATTAACGAATACAGACCGCTTTAACGACGAAGTGGAGTACACATCAACGCCTAATTAAAATGAATAGCAAATATTTGGGTGCGGGTATTAAGAAGTGGATAGTTGACGAGAGGTGGGGTCGGATATAAAATGAGGCCATAAGCAAACAGTATTACTATTTACCCCTGTATTATAAAAATAGAATAGAACAGAATAGAAAACTCTTTATAGTACCCTCCATACAATTAACAATAAAAAAATTACGTACTTGTCGTGCCCTACCCTCATTACAATTGAAAATGACGACGCCTACCCACAACTCATGAACAAACCGTAGAAAAAAGGGAGGTAAATGTCGATTCGGGGCATTCATTTATTGACCGTTACCCTGTGCACACGTCACGTTACCACAGATCAACTTTATTATGGATTAGTCTCGAAATCTCCATCAATTAATTCTGTTTATCAAAAGTTGTTTATTCAATAATTAAATTGGAATAAATCAAGTGATCACGCTACGTACATTATATAAACGAGTAGTGCAAAAGGCGGCCTTATCGCTATGGTGCGATCTCTTCCAGACAACCTTTGGGCGAGGACCCAAGTAAGAGAAAAAGAAAGGTAGGGTGCATAAACAGTAAATTTCCCTCATAATTCGTAATCTATACTAGTTTTTATCATTCTTCTAAAGCGCAACGGAGCGACCTTGTGAGTTAAGAATGCTATAAGTTACTTTTCATTGCGAAAGACATGTAATTACTGTAGGAAGATCTATTAGGATATATCTTTCAGTCAAATTAAAATGTGTTTAAAAATAAAGCGTTGCCTGGCAACCAAATATAAAGCAATCGACAAGCATTTTATTACTGTTCTTTATTCAAACACGTGCAATATCTAGCTTTCTGTATTGCAACGTATTATGTCAACTGTCATTTTATATCGTCCGCCATCTTGTCAAAGTCAAAACATTATAAACATTCATTTCAGTTACCATTTTGAAGACTTTTTTAAATATTTTTTAAGAATTACAAAGCTGTAAGTGTTCTTGTGAAAATCAATAGATACGTCATATTTTTTTTTCATTAACAGCCTTGGACGAAGTTATTTAAGCGTACGCCGACAAATAAAAAAATGATGTCAATTATCGCTCCAGAAATACAATTTTCGTGTAACGTTCGACACGAAAAGGAAATAACCACAGCGCTTTTAGAAGAAATTACATTTTCCGTCACGTGATGTATAAAATATTTATTGTGGGGGACTTACCTGATAAAATATTCTATACTCCGTGTCAGTCAGCCGCAGGGCGACTTCTTCCGGGAAATGTAACAATGATTTCAGCGACGCTAGTTCCTCATAGCTACTGTCTTCGAGGCTTGATGTACCTGAAAAAAAATGTTTAGTACAATATAATCTGAGCAAATCGTACAGAAGAACGGTATTATTCTTAATGGTTTAAAAAACTAAAAAACACTCTATCTCTCTCAATCTGTAATGTTTTTGTAAGTGTGTGTGTATATGTTTTTAAAATAATAAACACATTTAATACCACGAATGGTATCTCCACATCAACTTTGTTATATGCAAAAAATTATTCAAGATGCATGGTACGTTTTTCCTACTGAAATATTTAAATGAAATTTAAAAAGAAGCTATAGTCTCGTTATTTAATATAACATTTTTTCTCTAAAACTAGTTATTGTGATTGGATCTATTTTGCATAACCACGCCCAATTTTTCTATCATAACAGTTTTTATGCAACCGTTCTTTTATTTTCATGTTATTATATTTTAATGTATGTATTTTGAAACACAGTGAAGATTTGACTATTACTTCCAGAATCTTCCACGGTGAATATCATAAAGCGGCGAGATTAAAAGATTACGTGAATACCAAAGAGTTTATTAATTTCTAATCTGCAATAATTAAGCTAAGTTAGAAATTGAATTAATTAATCAATTAAAGCCTTATTCTACTAACACCTTAATTAAATATATTTTAATTATTTTTAATATATTTAGCCTTAATAAAATTTGTGGTTCGTTCATGGATATATGTGTAAGAAATTGTAGTACAATTCTGTCACAATTGACGTTAATATAAATATTTTTTTTATTTTTAAGGTAAGACTACTTGGAGTACGAGTTCTATTTATTTATTTAACATTAACAACATGTACACAAACATTACAGGTCTTTCAACCGAATGTGATTATTTACACACTACGGATTCGATGTAATCTCTAGCAGTCCTACAGAATACGGCAGGATCCAAATTAAATATGTCTAAATTGGAATTATAAGACAATACACCATTGAACGCAGACATGTCCTATAGTCTTATCTGTGACTGTAAAACAAAAAAGATCCGAGCAGTTTCTCGCCTCTTTTTCTCCAATATCACTCAGAAATTTGTTGAAGATGGCACAGTTTGACTTTCAAAAAGTATTTGTAAAGGAACTAAGTTAAGTAATCATTGATGTAAACAGCTTCGGAATCCAGGAGCGTATTCTGATCGAATGAGATGGGAATAACATCTCTGCCAGTAATGTTAATTGGCATTTAATGGAGAAAGCTATCGAAAAGACTGGTCTACTTCTACGAGACCGTAATGGTAAAGAAGGAGACCACCGGTTTTACAGAAGATAGATTATAACATGACATTTGTCAGTGGCCCTAGATCGGTGCAAATCGCTATCCTTATCATGTGCTAGATATTGCCCGCGGCTTCGCATACGTGTGAGAAAAGAACAGCGATAAAAAGGTTGTCAATTCCTTTCCATCACTGGTTGATAGCCAACGCATTGTAGTTAGACACTTAATCAAATTTGGTTAATATATACATCGTAATGGATCTTTACGTAGAAATGATATATTTATTCGCGGTTAAAAGTATCCTGTACTCATCGTCCTCCGAACTGTCTCCAAACTAAAAATTATACCATAGCGATGCTTCGTTGAGCCGTGAAGAAAGGCCACTCAAACAAACACACTCTCAGTGACTAATGGCTTTGGAAAAGACAAACCCAAACGCAGGGGAGATACCGATGTATTTGCTTAAAATAATGGAGTATTTTAAAATGTGTGGGATGACAGTTAAAGGGCTTTTAGTATCCTCTTATCCCAAACCATCGCATAAGAGAGATTTCCCCACCAATAAAAAGTATTATAATTTAATGGCTTATGTCATCATACACGATTGAGTATAACCCATAACTGTCCCACTGCTGGGTCTCCTAACACAATGTGAAGGGTACGGGCCATAGTCCAAGTACGCTGGCCAAGTGCAGATTGGTGAACTTCAAACACCCTCGAGAACATTATAAACTCTCGGAGGTGCAGGTTTTCTCAAAATGCCTTCCTTCACCGAGGCAAGTGACTTGTAATACGCACGTAACATTTTGAACTTCGGAGGTGCGGGCAGGATTCGAACTCACGCCCCCACGTTCGGGGTACCAACGTTCGAATCACTAGGCTATCACTGCTTTCACACGATTGATTAAGTTAATATTATCGGCTCGGATTGCTAGCTTTTAAGTCGTATCAAAGCTTTAAGTGTGCTAAGCTCTGATAGTTGGATAAATCAATAATAATCGACAAGTGACGTTCGTTCTAGATATTAATACTCAATTAGGGAACTAATTGGTAGACTCAATAAATAGGGTAATTGATATATGGTTAAATAATTGAGTACAATATAACATGTTTATGTGTGTGTTGCCAGTTCTTGAGGTCATAGTTTCTTGTTGGACCATCGTTTTCAATAATTTATTAAACCAGTCTCTGGATAAGTTAGTAGGGAAATTAATAAAAAACACTATAATTTTTGAAGATTGCTAGTTAAGGGATAGATAGACTATTGAAACTAGCCAATGGTAAGCAAGTATAACTCAGTGATTTAAACATAGATTAGTCTTGAATTTTTCAGCTATGTATAATTTTATAAGCTTTATTTGGTTTAAGTTTTCCGGTGTTAATCTGTAATCAAACTTTTAAGCTAAATTGAACCCACTTCCCAGAGTCCGAATGGTCTGAATTTTTGTGTACATATAGCAATTGAATGACAATGTAATATAATGGTATTACAGAGCTGGTATGATGATGAAGACGCAGGGTGGCAATAGGAACTCAGAAATAAAATAATACAACCCAATCGATATTGATCTCTTTTGATTTATCCAGAGAAGTCCAGTACAATTATAATTATTTAACAAAGTGCTTAACGAAAATGAAATACACTATTATAACTTATTTCTCCAAAACAAAAATAGAAAAAAACAGCTAATGTTATCTCGGTAATGCCCTAATTTCCCAAAAGCTATCCCAAGTCTCCCAATCCACACTTGGACCAGTATATTTTATGCATACGTCGAAATGTGCGGTCGTTAGTGGAATTAGTATGCACATTGAAGTTTCTAGGTCAGTCGTAAGGTCAATAACTGTCCCGCCCATCGGCACGTGACCTCAAATTATTCAATGCTAGTGGTTCACTCCACGCTAGTTCAGGGTTTCTCAAAGTTTCATCGCAGACTGTGCAGATTCTAAGGTTTTGATACTTGTCAGATCTCTCGGTATTGTGTGAACAAATTGCACACCAAGTATGTGCGTGTATGTTTTTATCTGTGTGTGCATGGTGGTGGGGGGAGGGGGGGGAGAGTTTCATACGTACATATTGAGTTGTCCCGAAAGTTCATGACGATGAGGACAATTAAAACGCTCATTCAAATATTGCCGAAATTAACGAATCGTAACCAAACTTTTTCCAAATATGTCTGAAGCTATCTCTGTTACAATATGTACAGTCACACATGTCATATGTTTTGAATAATTGTGATATATTCAGTCAGGTCTCGCGCTACCTACTGAAAATCGGCACGAACTTTCCGGATAATCTATTAGTACGTGTTTCATTGAATGTATTGTTAGGGGCGGTTCTTATAGAGGTGTGCGAGGATAAGTCTGAAGAGATTCAGCATAGAAAAAAGTACGTGTTGGTGACAAGAGGGTCTGAACAAATCGTTTTTCTACACATGCTCACGGCTCGACAAAGAATTGTAAATGACATTAGGTTTATTACACCAAAAATTCCCATATATTCCAACCACTAAATAGAAAAATGTCTTCTCTAAGAGCTGGTAAACTTATATTCCGATTTCTAACTTATATTTTGATTTCTTTTACTTTGTGGATATTTTAGTTATAGACCCGTAGCTTAGTTGCTAGAGACTCTGCGTGCGAAGCAAGGGGTCTTGATTCGATTCCCGGCCGAGTCAGATATTTATGTGACAGATAAATATTTGTTCTCGGGTCTTGGTGTTAGTGACGTGTTATTTGTGTTGTCCATGCCGCCCGCGACA
>DWPA01006292.1:0-11113 GCA_018251375.1 Calpodes ethlius
TAGACTACATCGCCACTTACCATCAGGTGGGATAGTAGTCAAGCACTGACTTATTGTATATAAAAAAAAAAAAAAACCTTCTGCACTTGCTAAACTCGGCCGATCTCTTAGAATCGACTCAAGCTGCTAAACTACAGAGCACTTTTTAGAGAGCCTGATAGAAACTGACGTAACCATCGTTAAAATTCAGTGTGAAAAGATTAGGAAACGAATGAGATGGAAATATACCTAAAAGATATTCAACGCTCCATCTCTTTTTATTCATGAATCTGTGCTATGAAGTATTTTAAATATGGAACAAGTCAACTACCGCACTTATTGGATGTCAGAACGCATCCGTTCCTTACATTTCGTATTAACGCACTGCATGATGTCATTGCAATTTATTTTCAACTGAATGGAACTCTATTACCTTTAATTATAGTACAAATATTATATTGGGCGATCTGATTAGCGTGAAGGTTAACTTTAGAAGGTGGTGAATTATAATTGAAAAACCAAATAAAATTTAACACAAGTGACTACAAGTAAAATAACATTCTCTTTTATATAAAATGGCTTGCCTGCATAATTATACATAAGGGCCTGTTATAAAGTGCGCTAATGTGCACATGAAGACATTTATTTATTTATTGTTACAATACAAAACATATAAGTTATTTGTAAAGAAAATGAAAACTATAAACCTCAGAATGTTAATGCTTAGAATCGCAATAGAAATATCTACGTAATATAAATACATATAACATTTTCATAGAAGCCATTAAAGGCTGATCGTGTACTTACGATCGCAGACTCGCACGCAAGTGTGAGATTTTTTTTATAAAGGAAAGTGGTATCGAACCGGTAAATATACAGAAAATAGTCTATTTTTCGTATATGAAAACATTTTTATCTTACGAAAGTAACCTATAAACTAACTACTTTAAAATAATTACTTATAACGTACGACTATAATATATTACAGTTTTAGGCATTATTATTCTACGATATTAATAAACTCACTGTAAAAGCGCTATTTATCTATGGTATGCAGTCTCAAAACAGCTGACTTACATGCGGTTTAGGAACATCGCCCACGCCTATTCCAACTGCTATACATCTAGTGATAGATGAGAATAAAAATATTAAAAAAAAAAACAGTTTTATGTAGTGAATCAGACCCTGGTTACTGTATAGGATGAAAGTACTCGTCAGTACTAATCAAACGAGCCCAAACTCGATGGGGTTGTGTCGTTTTATTCTGGAGTTCCTATGGCCACCTTGCACCTCCATCATGAGGTCGACGTTTAAAATTGTTGTATTATCATCGGAAATGACTTGTATACATAATTTCAGTGGTTCAAAAATATCAATTACAAAATTCCGCCCAGATATACATACCTATAAACAGAGCGAGTTGAATAAAAGTGTGTAAGAACACAACATGTTTGGAATGAAATATAGTATGTGCGTTAAAGGGATAATACGCTATTTTTTTTGTATTCTAAAACAAGTATTAATGACGTCACCCCCCCCTCCCTGCACAAGATAATTTTCCATTCACACTTGGTAACTATTTGACAATGGCATTTGGTGCAGAAAACTAATGTCATTTTCCATACATAGTTGAAACGTGAGCATGAATAGAGATGTGGTTTGTCTAGAACCCCTGAGGTGATAAATGTCTATTCACGCCATTACCAATCGAATACAACCGTATGGTGCGTGAGCCATATACGAGGGACAGACTTCCACGTTGAAGATAATCTTCATAATGAACCTTAAGTTGACCTTGTCTGAAGTCTGATAAAGTGTTGTCATTGTTTTAAATAATAGACAGAATGGCATAAATAAAGAATGATTGAGAACATTTTTTTTGTGTATTTATAAATATTCCCACGTCAAAATGTATATGTACTCGTATGAACTTGTATTTGGTTTAAAAAATATAGTTTTCTACAAAACGTCATTCATGTTGCAACTTTTTATAAAAGGAACTGTATTCCAAATTATCATTGCATGTTATTTCAATATCGGGCTGTCAGTTATAATTCATCTATGGTAAACACAGTTAAAAAAACATCACAGATTAATTAAAATTTTATAGCAAGGGGATACCACAGATCAAAAATGACGATCTTTATGAGTTCCGGTTTTAAATAGAACATGTGTCGTGTTGTGAACACAGCCAGCGCGACCGTGACCTCTTGCTACTTACAACTATCATGAAAAACATCGTCTGTCAAGATTGCATTTTAACTTGACCACCTGGCCGTACCGAAAAGTACCTACATTTTATATCATAATAAAAAGTAATAATAAATCTGTACTCTATATTCAAAAAACATTTAAATTCAGATTACATATAACCACAGATCTAAAATTAAATGTATGTTAATATACAGTGTAGAAGTATTAAAACTGCTAGTTTTTCTTTCTATTGCTATGTCAAAATTGATTTTTATGAAGTCTGTAACGCCGAAGCCATGATTAAGATTTTCTTTCTTGCTTTCTAAAATATTTTAAAAATTATTAAAATCAATACTTTACCCACTGTTTAACTCAGAACCATTCTTGCATTAAGAGTTTAAAGCTTTTCGAGCGTGAATTAGCAAAAGAAATACGAAGTTTTTCTCACGAGATTCTTCTTTATTTTCATACGAAAGTTATAACAATACGTTTATTTAAAACACACATAACTTCGCTAAATTCTAGTTGCATACAAATTTCGTACATCAGTCTTCCGCGTAGAAAGCAACGTGCAAACAACCACATCTGCATGTTAACGTGTTAATTAAGGCGCATATCGGCGCTGTCATTAATACTAAGAGAAACGTGAATATTGCAGGAGCATTTGAGAAATTTTCGTTAATAAGACGTCATCAACAGCATGTAACATAAATTGAATTCATTTTGAATTTTAAAATCGAACACCATTTTTGAATTTAGAACGGCTCATCCAAAATGCCAGTAGAACGGTTATACGTAATACAATCACGTAACTTAATATTCCAAGTTCTCGGTTAAAGTACCCTGTGCAGTTAGCTCTGCACTAAAGTCGGATACTTGTACCAGAGTAATTTGCGAAGTTATCAATATCGGTCAGACAATTGTTTCTAATTTTGAAAAGCATCTTGAATGCTGCAAAAGAATAATATATTGAAAAGTTTAAATCTATTGGGATTGGTTAATATATCTGATGTATGGATGTAAATGCCTTATATGATGTAATATTCTTTAGTCTCTACATTTCATAACGTTTTAGAAACGTCTTACTTAACCAATTCATATGCGCTATTCACTATTGTATTGTGAAGTATAGCTTGGTATAGGAATTCCTTTTGGGTTGTTTTGTTGCACTACCTATACTTCTCTAACTCTACTCTAAAACATTTTTTTTAGTCTGAAAAAAAAATATTTTAACAAATAAAAAAGAGGGCAAAATAGGGGTTAAAATTTTAGTACTTTATCTGCAAAACAATACTCCACTAAGGGACATACACAATCACTTACATCACACAGGCACTTAACCTGTGAAAAAGATTCACCTATCACATAAATGTCTGACTTGATTCATATTCCAATCCGAAACCCAATATTCCATCTGCCAAAAGAACAAATAGCCAAGTGTAGTAAGGTCTAACGGCCAGCACTTCACGTCTTTAAGTTACTTATTACCGTGAGACATACTGCCATACATAGTCTAATCGTGAGTACCTGTAGACACGTCACTTAATTCGTCATATGTGACTTGTGACTTTTAAAAAAATGTTGTAATATAGATTTTAAAATTTGGCGCAAAATACTAATGTAACGTCGAAAGTTAGGTGACAGCCAAGGTAAAAACGGTAAGATAAAAATATCTCGTCAGTATCTCTTTTCAAACGTATGAAAGCCTTAGGGGATGCATAATATGAAAATTAAAGAGAGACCATGAGCTCGATTACTAAGAGATAGGCGAAACAGTTGGAAGTGTGTCAAGCGCTATTGACTAATGATTAGAAGTTGGTATACCGTAAATAAGCAATATGGCCACCGTGGACGTACTTAACCCTTTGTAGTTTACTTATCATATCCCTAGCACATCTGTTAACGGTAATATTAACGACTGCGCCTAAACGCGTCTTCATTAACGCGCTAATTTCAAGATTGCCTAAAGAAGCTATATTCAAGATTTTACTTTCCGTTCATTAGTGAGTCAATTAACGCGATAAAATATTGTTAGCGCGTTAATCAACGCGTTAAACAGATGTAGTAGTGACATTAGAGACGTTATAATGTAACAATAGATTAATTTATCGCAAACAATGAAGAGGAGAACAAAGGCCCTGATGAGTACGCTGTTTTAGTAATATGGAGTACGCTAATGTTACGTATAATAATATAATGTTGGTGTAATTTAGTTTCGATATTAGAATCCATTTATTGGCCGTATTGGGACTACTGACTATACCCTCGTATCTAAAGACTGTCCAGTATGTCGTAAGAGGCGACTTAACCAGGTTCTTCTACTTGGTAGCTTTACGTAAGTATTATTTTTTACAGTTTTACGTTTATTTAATTAATAAAGTCAAACTTTGTCTTCGTTTCGTTTTGGAAAATAACTGTCACTGTAGAAGATGACTAGTATTAAAAAAATGGCAATTAGCAAATTATACAATTATTAGATAAGAAAAATAGTCAAAAAGTAACGTGCTTTTTACGAAGTAAATCTCAAAATGGCTAACGATATAAAAATAGTTACAACTAAAACGATAATCAAAGCAAAATTAAAGAGAGACACTAGCAAAGTCGTGTTAAAAATTTAATTCAAACCGGTAAGGTTTTGTTCGTTATCTAAATAAATAAACCACGACCATTTAATATGTTTTACGCAATGTCATTCAAAGTAATCAGTTATATTTTTATTTTAATAATTTAATTTAAATCCATACTTTTTAATTCAGTGACATCCAGTTAGTATAATCTATAATATATTTTTTATCTTCTCTCCTATGCGATGTTCTCCTTTGCGCCGTAAATTATTTAAAAGTAAAGATGTAGATATTTTTTTTAAGTGAGAAAATTAATTTATTTATCATTTTCCACTACCCACTGAAGTAAATACCGTCGCATTTCTATAATACTTAATACACTGAATGAAACCTCCATTACTATTTCTGTGACGATATCTGTAATAATATTAAATTTAATCGTTTCAATGTTCGTGCAGCTTTCAGTGCTATAATGTTCGAAACAAAGGTTGAGTGTTTACGTATTTTTGTCTCACGCATTATGAAATAGAAATAACTGGTGGTTAAGTAAGTTAATACTATATATGAAGTTAGTAAGTACACACTTTATTCATACCGTAATGTCATTTAATTAAATTCACGAGTAATTGAAAAATGTATAACAAAAATTATAAAGGATTTACGTTTTTACAGTATCAATTTTGTTACAAGTTACATCACTATGATCAGCACAGATAATAATAAACACAACTTTTTAAAGTAACGTCAACTAAAACTTTTCCCGCCAAAAATTGAAGTTGTCAAACTCACCGGAGGGAGATTTGTCCGGTGTCGGGGGCTCGTCCGGTCGGTGGCTCCTGAGGAGTTGGAGCGCGAACTCAGTGCCCACTTCCTCAGACCGGGGACAAGGGACGTACGCGTATTGTTTTTTTGTCGGCGCCGGGATAGGCGCGACGCGGTGTTTGCCCCGCTCGGCCATGCGGCGTCTGGCGCGGTACGGCTCGCTAGCCCGCACCTCGCTTATCGATAAAGCTTGCGCGCAACTAATTTTCAGTTTCGTTAACCGATTATCACCCCATTACCGAACTACCTGTTAACCAACAAAGACGGTAATAGCTTGATTTGCACACGAGCTGCTTAATGCCCCCGTAACACGTTTACAGTTTAATGTTTTCAATTGAAGAAATGCACAAAGAAAAAATAAGTAGACCGAGGGGTTGTTCACTTTCAACATTTTTATATTGTCCGTTAATATTTCTTGGAAAAATTTTCAGATAGTTATCGTAATTTGAAATTAGCCATTGTATATGCTACATTATTTAAGTATGTATATGGTTTAGAATCGAGAACTTAAACCTTAAAATTAATAATAAAATTTATTAATTTATTACGGTATAAATTTTATTACTTTATATTTTCTATATTGCTCAGGTCTTTTTTATGACTTGGTATCGCAATCTTTACTGATATACTTTTAAGAATACGATAATGAAAATGTTCTCATTTAAATAATCAAGCCTTGCTTTGCCTTCGTTGTCTCACTTACTAGTAGATTTTCTTTAGAAAACTGCAGAAGAATTGCTATTTGGCTTGTTTTTTACATTTTTACTTACTACCCAATTCATTAAAATATTATTATCTGGATCAGGAATAACAACAAATATAATACCTATTACAGCTAAGCGCATTGCTAAATATTTAATTAGCTGCAAGATTTCTGAGCTATTCCTCATGTCGCGACCACGCACACACGGAACCACGGAATGCTGCGTGGCGTGTTACAAAGGTATGCCGTGGTCAGGGCTAATTGAACAAAATAAGTACCTACACAAGGGTACATCACTAGAGAACTGACGAGTCTGCGCGCGCAACCCTTGTGCTGTGCAGAGCGCGGAAGACCGAATGCGGATGCAGTACAAGTACCAATTTATTCTTTATTTTTGGCCATCACTTTACAATAACACGAAGAAGGTTATTTAACGCTCAGTTTTCATTTAAAATCGATCACTTTTAATGCATACTTAATACAAATTTTATTAATATAGATTGCATTAGACCACATTAAAACCAAATATCCACATCATCATCATCTCATTCTCTTATAACTCTCTTTTTTTTTCTTTTAGTGGGTGAATATATGTCAGTTCAGTGTATATTTTTTGTCAATTGTGTAAATATGACTTAATGATTACGGCCCTAGACGATATGAGGTTACAGCAATATTATACAGTCACAACTTTAAAGAAATTTAAAACGAAATTCCTTCAGTGAGATTTAAACGAAAACTGGACAGCCTTGATTTGTAGTCGCCGAAGTAATTACGTCATAATTGAGACACTGAAATTAAAAGTAATTGCTTTTAATCAAATATTGTGATCTTCGTAGACTTTGTGACACAATTAATTATTTTTAATTTAGATACGTAACCTAATCCATATAATTTAGAGAGAGAAAGAATTTTGAGATACTCCACATACTCTAAATATGAAAGGTTATGTAAGTTTTGCATCTAAGAATCACTAATTTTTTGTCCGACCGCAATAGACATTGCTGTATATTGTCGATATCGTATGGCTAACAAAGTTCTTAATTTACAGAAACCTAAATAATGTGCAGAAACTCATAATAATAAAGGAAAGATTTTTTTTTACCTTGCTACACCTATTGTTTCTGGTACATAGCCAATATAAAATACATATAAAATATTTATAAAATTCCGTCATATTTTCAGTTTACCATACTCGTGCCCAGTTTCAATAAAACGTTCGCAAAAGATAAACTATAAAATTACATAGAGTGTTGCATAATTTTTCATCTCGAATACGATGGCCTTAAATATTAAAATAGTAGGCAGAAAACAATAAAACTGAATGCAATCTGTGCTAACCACATCGGGCTTTGTGTCCCGCGAGAATCTGCGGTCGATAGGTCGCGGGCCGGGACCCTGACGAGCCGACTGCAGCTTTATTAATCTGTGCTGCAGCTTTGGTCTGCAGTCTACACACAGCTACAGTACCAACGACCGAGGGGTTAATGTCAGCACAGATAAAGGAACCATTAAAGTAGCTTTTCGGCACTTAAATATTCCAGCTAAATGTTTAATAGCATTGAGGTAATTATACCAATATATTTAATCTCTGCGCCATTCTATTTATAATTCAGTTCAGCTGACGTGTCTCATCACTACTGCCACAGAGTACATTACTACTGCCATAACAGACAGGTGCCAGGCGATACTTTGGTTCGACATGAACGCATTTGGCTGGTATAGGTACGTGGAAACTTGGTCTAATTAATTCGTTATAACTGTTCGTTGACTACCGGTTGCAGTGAAAAGTAGGGAAAAGAAAATAACGTTACAAAACCTTAACTATGTTTAATGAAAAACAAGTTACGTTGAACTTGAATATTACCTACGAATATTTCTATGGGATAGTCTACATGTGATCCTCTTTATTCGAATTATTTATAAATGTAACAAGTATAAATAAAACAATTTACTGTCCTAATCCCAATAACTGTTTATTTTTTATCCCTTAACTCACCAATACACATTTCTCAAATTACAGAGTAATAATAATATCTGGTATTTATATGAGTCATATAACAATAAACAATAAAGTAAAAAACGTTGTGTTCTTTTTACGATGAGGGGCCAAGTATTGTTTATTTAGATAATTACAGAACACGGAACAATTCCAATACGACCGTCCGCGTTTACGTTCACTGCAAGGGTCCAGGAGATGTGAATTATTTAGCGGGAAAATGCGTGCGCGCCATTTTGCGAGTTTTTTTTTTAATAAAATTGAATTCGTACCAAGGGTCAAGGTCGTCTTTAATGTAAAATACCCTGATAAAATGTGATAAGCAAGTACAAAATATTCTAGATGTGTTTATCGTGGGACACGATGTTTTTTCCGCTCTCTTAAACTAATATTTTAAAGTAACATTGATGGTAATTGTTAAATGCATGTCTCTATAGAGTGTAGAATGAATCTATTAAACTTCATCAACATCGAAATACTTATTATGTTGCTTTCAACGCTAGTGTTAACGCGTTAAGTTGGCCACATTAATGTAATTGTATGTATACAAAATTTTAATTATTGTTTATTAGTGGATAAACGCGTAAACTTTTGGCCGAATCTTTGTAATGTAATTTTTACGCGTAAATTAGTCCATTAAGACGCAAACGTGGCAGAAGCATTAGAATTTTTCTTTCTTTCTTTTACACTCTTCTTTATTGTGTGTTCTTCTTCTCTTGACGGTGGCGATCAAGTATTATTAAATGGATAATCACCTAGAGTAGAATTTTTTCTTCATTTCTTCTACATTGTTCTTTCTTGACGCCTCTTCTTTCTTGACGGCCTTAGTCACTTACCATTAAGTGGATAAACACCTAAAGTATCAGTCATTTACATAAAACATGAGTGTACCTATCCCGATGTTGCGTACCTTGATGAAAAACGCTTGATACCTATCGTGGTATCTATGAGACAAGGTTTACTAGTGAACATTACTTCAAAAAGTTTGAAATATTACGATTGCTTCAGTTGCGATGTCAAAAAAAACAGTTAATTACAGATAATAAATATATTGTGTGCCTGCACAATAAGTAAGTGAAAACTAACAGGATCTACTAACTACAGTCCAGCCAGCAGTCTTATTCGAGATTTATCATATATGGACGGCAGGGAATTGTGGTCGTACAAGCTCGTTTGCTATCGTTCTAATAAAAAAAAGACGATCAATTTAATTGGGGTTGAACGGTAACCAATTACAATCACGTGACAAGTTTACTCCATTATCGGTAGCCGATATAAAAATACATGAATTAAAAAAAAAATCAAATCCAGGTCTTCGGTTGCGTGAGTCATGAGTTTCAAATTAGGCTATACAATGAAGCCCATAACAATAGTTTCTACCTTCGTGAGAAGTTATTTCTAATCTACTAAAAAATAAACCGTTTTAAAAAAAGAACGGCTTAAATAAATATTTTTTCTGAATCTTAGTTTAGTGAAATCTTTCAAATTGATTCCACTGTGGAATTCCAAAATCAAATTGCCGCCAATTTAATGACACTAGATAATTTACTTTTCGTAACTGTAACGAAAAAGATTATCTGTATTAAAAAAAAAACATAATTACTCTGTAGACTGGATATTAAAAATTGTTTTGCAAACATGCAAACTGTATATTATGAACTGTATCGCATCATTATTCATAATACTCGTACATTAGTATCTAATAGCCATAGACGTCTAGACGATTAGTTTCTTAACCATGTTGGCCTAAAATGAAGCATAAACAATATGTACATGTGGTAATATCGTGTACTTACGATCGCCGACACGCACACAAATGTAAGTTCGTATATTATTGGGCAATGGACAGCCTAAAATGGCTTCCTTGAAATGCTAAACAATACTTTACATATTCTGTTGTTTATGGCAAGTCTTATTACTTTGTTTTAATAATACAGGTAAAATATGAGCGTAGAATATGTTAATAAAATAAATATATGGCGTAACAATAGTTTTTAATCATTTTTCATTCTGCTAATACAAAAAAAACTAACCGATTTATATACGGTTTTTACTGATACATTGTAGTAAGCTTGGGATAACTTACTCTTCGTTTTATTTCGACCGATGCACAGATAACAAATATATTTCAAAGTAACTTTAGTTCTAAACATTTACTGTGGGCCATTCTAAATCATAGATTCAGTTAAGAGAGGCGAAAGAGGTTATGAATATTTGCATAATGCCCCTGCCACAAATGCGCCTTGTTTCAATAAAACTAACGCGTTAGAAGCTTCACTAGATTAATGAGGATCTATGAAAAAAAAATCCCGCCAGTTAATAAGTAAAATACCGCGTTAATTCGCGCGCTAAACCGTTGGCCACATCTCCTTAATGTAATATTTAGCTCACTAATTAACACGTTGAGATGCATATGTGGCCGTGGCATAAGCGTTTATATTTTTAGTACTACTACTAGTTACTACGCTCTATTTTTACACCAAACTTAATCCATTTCTACTACACAGTGGCCTAAAGTTACTTATAAGTTCAGTAGAGCGCTTAAACTACTTTACTACTGAACACAAACCACAATAAAATTTACATTTTACACACACGAGTGCACGTAGTTTTATTGTATCGACCAACTGACTTTATACCGAATATTATATACATATATATTGACGAGACTACGTTTTGTAACGTAGATTATTCATATCACTTCAAAATGTATACTGATTTAGGTTCAATGGTCTTTGTTATAACCCTCAGATTCTCAAAGATGCAGATTAATATGCTACACTTACATATACTTATATATAAAACGCTATGTAAAAGAGTAATCTTTACATATAAATAAAATTGGAGTGTCTG
>DWPA01006293.1:0-11111 GCA_018251375.1 Calpodes ethlius
ACAGCGTGGGATTTGTCATAAACAATACATTGAAAACGATTGTTGCAGCGGCTACGAGTTGTACCGTTCGGTATTACCACCAATACCACCCGGTGACGGAGAAGGTGCGATGTAGCTAACTGTAACGATGACAACGTTGATTCACGTCTGTAATATTGTCTCATCTAGCTATAAATGATCGAATAGTTTTGAAGTACTGTGTTGATAACTACTTAATTAATGTCATTGATCGAGTTCTCAGTTGACTATAACAATGCGATAATAGGTATTTCGGTCATTACCTCATCTCGAGTGTTTTATAATAAAGAAATATATTAAGAACCGTATTCTTAAGGACGTTTCGGAGAATAAACAAATTCGAACGATTACAATACGAAAAAGGAACATTCAATCAACTAGGCTGTCACGTTCTGTCAAAATAATTTTCAAAAATAATAAATAACCTGTACCTGTCACTGTCAGAGATATTTGTAATAAATTTTCTATACTTTTTATAATACTGAGTAGAACCTGCATGGGTACATCAGTCACAGTACAACTTAAGTCATAGTAGTTAGGCATATCTTAATACTTACAACTAATACGTACTAATACTGTGGATCTTAAATGGCCGTGAAGACGTTGGTAAGTAATTGATGTTCATGTTAAATACATGAACTCAACAAAGCCGTTTCGTTCATTCTAATCTTCAAACACAAGCGCAATTGAAAACGGTGACCCACAAAGCCAGATACTAGTTACTGTATCCGGTACAATCCGCTTTTAACCGGCTGTATCCATCTTAGAATTGCTTCTCAGCTAGGATTGAGCCAGTTATCACGGCGAACAGACGGCCCTTTACGACAATTTTATTAGCTCGGAACTATTAGGAGAGTTAATTGTTATCGTGGCTGTAGCAACGAAGTCGGTTACGGCGATGCAGATAGCTGGCAGCTGGGCTCGCGACCGTGACCCCTGATGAGCTGTAAGCGAATGTCTTATCGGATTAGTTACGACTTACGACCGCCGCTACGACCGTCGTCGTCGATCGGGTCGGTAGTAAAACTGAAACGGGGTCGGGACTGCTCGCCTACAACCCATTAACGACCCATAGCAGGGTACGGGCCTTTGACTTTATGATAATCATAATATACTGAAGAAGATACGTCAAAGAAAATTTGTGTTGAGGCAGATAATACTACAGTTAAAGTTACATTTGTTCAAGCAATGAATGCCTAAAGAGGACTTGGGGCCCTCTGGACTTTTCCTGTACCAATTCCAGAGGATTTATATTTACATTTCATGTTTGATTACATCAGTGGCGATATTTTCGGATGTCATTATTGCTGTCACTTGTGTTCCGTTTCTTCTGTTTCTCATTTGCCAGGTCAATGACAGTTTTTCTTTCTCACCTCATCTGCTACATAGGTGTACCTAGTATAGCAGTGGTGGGGTCACACCGCCCGCCGTCCGTGCGTTAGCGCTAATGACCACCGACATTGTGTGGTGAATCGTTATTGTGAATTAAGCACAGTTACGTGCCGAGTTGCCGACCCCTGACTCGCTCGCTGCAAGAACTCTCGTGTACGGATTAACGACATATTTCTTAACTTTTAAGATATCTTTTGAAAGAGACTGCGACAGACGACGGATGGAGCTAACTAGCGAATTCAAAAAAAATATGTTACGAGTAACTTGGTGCCACAGCCAAGTGATCGCCAGTAACTACGCGGTTGCTGTATCGTGAACCTGTTATATAAATAACTTACATCTACCCATGACTACGGTCGGGCTAAACTTTTCGGAATAAACGCTACTCTACGTACACTACAGACATATTTATTCAGGTTTTTACTGATACTCTCTGCGAGTGACGAGAAACCGTCACTTCAATTTACCAATATCTATCGTGAGTGGTCTCGGGGGACGGAACGGTAAGAAAGCAGCTAGGGATTATTTTCCTATTCAAAGCTACAAATTGTACTTACTACTACTTTAAAAAAGTCATGGCATTGCCCTATCATTAAAATAATTATCTAATTTGTAATAACATTTCATCCTACTTCTGACATTTATTTTCAAATAACATTTATTTAATATCGGATGCATTATAAACTAGACGATTATTTTAAAGACCTTTAGTTACTTATGGTTTCAGAAAGTGAATTACCCTTTCACTTTGAATTACAGCTGGGGTCAGGGATCAAACCTAACTGGCGCAGTGTAAAACCTCCTCACAGGCGCATAAAAGGTAAAACTATAATAGTCCGTATGCATTATTTCTAAACAATACGCTCCATCCATATTACAACGACATAGTAGTTATAGCTGTATACTTCCATGTACGCCGATCCGATTTCAAAATAGTATGCACAAAATCTGACACACAGGAGCGGTATGAAAACCCGCTCGGTTGAATAAAGTTGCAATATAAACGGGACGTTTGGTCAGCCCGAAAACGGCACTACGGCAGGGATTAACACGCACTAATAACATCAACGAGCCGGCGCAGGGCGCGGTGCAGATATGGGCGCATTGATAACGATAGTTATTACCGCTGGCACTGAACATCGATACAGACATTCCGCACATAGTGGCATTGTAACAAGAGCGTGGAATGCGTCCGCCGAATGCCGGCGTGCGCCGTCATGTTGTACGGCACGGCTAGCGGCTGTGCTGTAACAAGGAGGAGCGCTGTAAGCGCTGCAAGCACTGAGAGCGCTGCGAGCGTTAATCTCTCGCATTGTTTGTACCATGTGAACCGATAACAAGGACTTTACGAGCGGGACGAACATCCGCGGAGCGCCCAATCGATTTATGAAATAAGGAAACTGCGTATTTCACCTTTTTATTGCAGCCGGCGGTGATTTACTGTGACATTTGTTTACTTATTTTGCTGTTTTAAAACTTATACTATTCGTTTTCAGCCCTACACGGTGCACCGTTAAATCATTTCATATCATTTTACATAATTATTCGACTATGATATTCGGTTCTGACATAGTTTAGATAATTGGTTAAGCATGTAAATAGTGTGAGTCAAATAATTACGGGCGTCGGGCGCAGACGGTCGCGGTTGTCATGTTGGCTCAGGTGGTCGGTAAATGGTGCCAAAGTCAGTATAATATTTGTTTCGACATCTTACACATCATGCACTACGTCCACCATTAGACAGAGCATTCCCGGATCGATGCTAACTTGACAAGCGTCCTCCGTTACTTATAGCCGTGGGTTTCTAAACAAGTTTAAAGTAGCCTATGGAATTTTTCCAAAAATTGTCTAATGTTTTTATTTTAATTTCTTTCAACTTTATTAGCGTATTTATTCGAATGAGTCGTCATTTATTTATGTTTCAATTAAGTAATATAAAGGAAGTCGAATTTAAATTGTATAATTTAGATTCTATCCAGTACTATCCATAGTTTTTGCGGACATCGTGGTATCCCTAGTGTAGACTTAACTGTAGTCACAATAACTCGGTCACATTCAAATAATTATTGGCCGTTAATCGCCATTTTCATTAAATGGTGATTTAACAATTATAGCAAATTACCATCCCACTTAGCGCTAATTGTTAATTTAAAATAATTTTAATGTTTTCAGTTATATGGCAGGAGATATCGCTGATGCGGTCCACGTGATGTTAAGTGGGAACACCAACTTACTGACGTCACATAATGTATTTCTAGACCTACTAATATAAAAGTGATATATTTTGAAACAACTTACTTCATGTAGTGGTACAGGAGATGACTGTACAACTAGTGTTCCTCCTTCACACAATACCTTAAGTCAAACAATTTACACCACTTTTTTTAAATCCCTATCTACCTTATTTTATCCATATTGTTTCGCCTTTCTTCTCGTCCACACAACACCTTATAATTACTATGTTTAAGTGTATTATAATGTTTTATATCGGAAAAAGGAGTGTAGGTCGCCCCGCAACCAGTTGAACTGATGACCTGAAAAAAACAGCGGGTATTCGCGGGACCGGTCTGAGGGGCGCAAATTAGGGAAGGCCTATGTCCAGCAGTGGACCTTTAAACGCTGATAGATAAGTATATCAATGATACTTGTATGAATTAACGTATTTTGAATTGAATTAAAAAAAAATGCGCTCTATAAAAGTCTCTGACTCACCGAAGTTAATAATTACTTAACGTATCGAGTTAAGGAGAATCTGAAAAAATCTATCGAGAACCATAGACACGACACATGACCACATTGATTCTGTTTCGTCAGTGGATGTACCATAATCAAAATCTCAAAAACTTTATTCCACAGACAATGACACTCACGCACGTCAATAATATTGCTTCTTCGAGTGCCTATTACCGTTTAGAGAATATTGTGCATTGTATGGGGAAGCTATGAACGACACTCTTAGAATAACAACGCATTTACATGCAAAGCAGCCCGCCAGTAATATAAAAGGTATTGAGCAGTTAATACGTTGTTTTATCGCGTTATGAAGGTAATATTTTACACTATAGTTTATTTTACTTTGAGATGTTCTTTGGCATTGACATGACGACAGGTTTGAGACGAGACACGTTACAAAGTTTGAGATGTTTTGAAATACATGTGGAGTTTAGAATACAACATCGGTCGGACGGAATGGAATCTTTTTACATCAAATTGTTTTCAGTTTAAATCTATACTTTAATTTTGTGCCAAGTCTTTATTCAATTAGACATCAAACAGCTGTGGATGAATTACTATGAATTTATTTAGATTTATTAGTAATCTTATAGCATCAGATATTGAATATTAAACATGTTTATCCATGAACCTTCAAAGCCGTGCGGTGCGGCGTCGACAGCCTGACCGAGTGCACAAAGCATAGAGTATAAGTTAAGTTCTTAAAAGCCGGGTTACGTATTTGTAAACACGCCGGTATAATTGGCGGCAGTGCCTGGCACGGACCGGTACTGGTGCGCAGGCGCACGGCGGCCGGCGCGCACACGTGCATCTCGCATGTGTGCGTGAAGACCTGTTGCGATTGTCCGTTTGATTGGCTTCGTAGATGTCGACTGATTTTGAATGAACACTATTTACAACGGTTACGCCATGGTTAGTTCGGTTGCCGATGGGGTTTTCGTAAAGATTCCACTCGCGCTAACTAAACTCGGCAAGCTTCTAGAAGATTTCATAAATCTAACATTCTTAATAATTCTACTAGTCACCACACGAGACAGCAAGATGCTACAATGTTTAATGTTGTGTCAGTACAAGCTTTTATACCCATCTCACTCAAAACCCCATCAAATATGTTGCAGCCTTTGTGAGTATTAAAATGCAGACGCGCGATGTATAGGTAATCACATGAGTTGTCCATTAGTCAGTTACAGCGAACTCGCGTGATCTAGTTAAATATACTAGAGACGTGCAAAACACGGTGACACGCATCGCCTTATAAATATGATTGTTGCGACGAAATACGTGCACTTTCAATTCTTTAGCAATGCACATTTGTGTTAATTAAATCTGTATGGCGATGTTTATAATATAATGTTTACCAACGTTGATATAACGATTATTATTTTTCATGCAGTTCAACAAGCTTAATTTATTTAGAACTCGTTAAACTGTTTGGTATATTACGGAAGTGCAAGAATTTTCTTTGTTTTAGATATTTGCTCTACCTTCTGGCTACCAGTTTCAATTTCATAGTCGGCAGTATTCCCTAATATTCGCCTCACTAGCAAAGTTAAATTTATTAAATGCGAGGCAACTGTAACGCCGACACGCTTAAAACTGTACCATGTGACTCCACTCAATTAATTATAATAGATTTTGTATAATTTGTTCAGCGATGAACAATAAGTATCCCTACGGTATTTAACTGTAAAGTATGTTAGAAACTTCATTATGCGGAATCAAATACTTACATTCAATTATAAGACATCACCCACTTCCCACGAGGTGTCGTGTTTTCGGTATTATTTTCACAGAACAATATTTAGTTTATTAAAATTCATGGCACCATTACTAAGTTACTTATGCTATTGTTCCGACGAAGTATATTCGCGAAGTTACGTAACAACAAAGGTATTTATACTCAGACGTCATTAAAACGTTTTATTACTAATGGCTGCTTATTATTATAATATGAATATTTAATAACGACATTAAAGTTAAAGACGAAGTTTTTATAAACAATGGACTTTATCCGTTTTTAAGATCCGCCTAACATTGTGCGAGTGTTTGGTGGATTCACTCGTAAATGCAGGAGTGATGGAACTGCAGCCATTAATGACAGGTATTTTTATTATCTTTTTGAAAACCATAGGTGACAGCGCTGGAAATTCCTTAGAAAGCTCGTTCACAGTTTGCGCTTTGGAGCTCAAATAATTGTGTAAATCGAACCGAAGAAGAGCATTCATCCTTTAACAAATGGTGTGATAATAGAAAGGTGTCGTAGGTGATAATTTCGAACAGATCCATGCAACGGACACTTATAGTACAGCACCGTTTTTAATTCAACGTCATCTCTCCTCATCACCGTTCTGTCCTATTATCAATACCACCTACATTAATTGTACGGCTAAGTATATGGTACGTGCATCGCATGATTATTACGCATTAAATCTAAATTAATTCACATGATTAGTACCGTTGTGTAATACCGTGATTAATAATAAATAATGTCAGGTTTATACTCGAACGATATTACTAAAGTTTTTACCTTCCTACTTCATCGCCTTTGGTTATCAGTATTTCTCTTTATTTTAATTCAAGCGGTTCAATTAATCAATTTTAATTGCTTCGGTTGAAGTAGATGTTAAAATCAACCTAGTATCAAATTACCAATATCATGCATATTTCCCATGCTACGAAAACTTAATCGTATATTAACGAGTTTTGGAAAGGCGCACATGTGGAAATCGCTAGCAGTGCATCGAGTCACGAGTAGCCCAAACCCCCGGCCCGGAGTCCGGAGCCTGAGGCCCAACTACGGCTGTGTCGTACAGTTGGCAAAGTGCCGCCTAACTTATTAATCATTGGCAGCCTCCGCGCTCTTAATGCAAGGGGCTCCAATATTCGGGATCGAGCCGGATAGATCCATCGAGATCAAGTATCTAAACACTTTCTTTATCCAACAACAAACTTTACAACTTGTCACGTGTCACGTGGTTTGTGTTGCCCACGAACAACAAACTGTAAAGATTGTTGTTCGTGGACAAATTAGTTGTAAATATAATCGTAGTTACTTTCTGCAACGGCGCGACGCAGTAAATGTAAATCCCGTAGTTCCACTGACAATGTATTTTTATGATAAAAATGACACTACGATCAGAGCTGGTTTCAAACTGAGACGCTATACGGGAAAAAAACACAGCAAATTAAAATGTAGACGAACATATTCAATTATGATAGCTCGCTTTACGCTCCATATTAATCGGACAACCATTTCTAAGGTTGGCTTCAGATAAAAATATATATTAGTGATTCTAAAATGATTAAATGCTTTTGAATTTGATAGAGTAATCAACGACCATTCAACGGTAGCTCACACACACTATTACTTTTTGCTATTTAGTGCACAGTAAAGACGTATTGTAATTTTTAAAATGTTAATTGTATTATAACAGTGATAGTCTAGGGGTTTAAATATAGGTCTCTCGAACCCGGGGGACTGTATTCGAATCCCACAAAGACGTTTAATTTTCAATAACATTATGTGGGTATTACAAAAAGACATCACAAGGTTCAATGAAGAAAAACTTATAGGTGCGTAAAATCTGCCAAATCAAACTTGTTCAGCGTAGCGGACTATGGCCTGTAATGTTCGCATAGGATCAATTGGGAATTGTGATGATGTTAAATTTATATACATTTACGATTATAAAAGTATGAAGTAAAATTCATTGGTAGTATCCAATAAAAAGGTTTGTTAAACAAATAATACCACTTCCCGCGATTCGGCCTACAGTGGTCTCGCCTGACCAGAAGCGGGAGCCGCTACGCGAGTTTTATTTCCCATCCCAAGTTATCGGCTATCATTAGCTTCTGTTACAAATGTTTAGTGACGGCTCACGATATCATTGCACGAACCGCCATGAACACCGCCATAAACGTCGTCACGTTAAGTATTTAACCCGTAAAGTACACTTGTGACTCGGTTATCACCTTGTAGTAACTATTATTTGTGTTGTTATAGGCTTACGACTGACTCTTCAGCTTCGGTCAAAGCGTCAATACTGACGAGTTTAAGACTAATATGACGCAAACAAGAAATACTGGAAGCAAAGAATTTTAATGACTACCTATGTATTTTATAAGCAAAACATTTCAAATTATCTTCAATTTTATCAACGCCACACATGAGATATCGTGAGACCTACATTCAGATGATTAATCAAATATAACCTTTAATACCCTTCCATAAGGTTCATGAAAACGGAAGGTGAGAACCTCGTTTATAATTTTCCAGTAGGACCACTGAAGCATTGCAGTCAATGACCTAAGCGTAAAACAAGCATTCGGTGTGTTTATAGTGCCTCGCTGTGTTTGCAGTAAACAATGTTGATTAAGTCACGGACACTCGGCAATGTACCACCAACAATTACGCTACTCCGTGAATAAACTAGAGTATGTTTCTAGTCGGTTAAAATACCGGTCTCGAGCGAGTTCAGCAATAGTTAAATCACTTAGGTATTCATCGGCGGGTCTATTTGTATCACGGTGGTTACCGTTATAGGTTTAACGCGATGCACGAGTCCTATCGAACGTTTAAAATTCCAATCGCGTCAACATTTATAATCGGCATTCGAGGAGACAGCGTCAGCGCTAACACTTTGATAGACTGGACTTGTTTTAAACATTATTTAGTGAGAAAAACGTTTAAAGTGCGGCTACAATGCAACGTCATCGAAAACATACGTAAATAAATATCTTACCCTAGTCAACCAAAGTTAAACATTGGTACGTGTTTAATCGTTTCTTATTAAATTACCAGTTTGCGACAACAAAGTAAGTGTTTGGTATATACTCTACTATGTATGTACTGCTCCACCTCCTAAATACATTCCCAAACACGACACTCCAAACAGTGGCTACACGAGCGCTCGCTGTGGTTACCATCCCGAAAGCACTAAATGCACTGCGGAAATTTATCTTTCAATCATTATTTTACATTATACAAGACATCATTTCGACGCAGGCGGGCTTACGTTGATTAACCTTTCAATCAAGCTTAACCAACTTACACCGAGCACAAAAGAAAGAGTTTGCGCAACCCCGGAAGAGCTGATGGTTGATTACAGAACGATTCGCACGCGACGCCCGCGCCACCGCCGCCCGGAACTGGAGGAAGTCGGTAGTCGGTAGCCATGCTAACGTATGCACAGTGCAGGCTGCACTGCTGCTGGAATATCTTGAGAGTCTCGGTACAGTGATACCACAGCGGCATCACGCTAATTTTTTTAAAAATATAGAAAAAAGTTGCGGATTAAACATTAGAGCGTTGCCTCTTCCTAATGTTATGTAACCTTTAACATATCCTCATAGATTTCATAGATATTTTAATAAATCCTATGCGATAACCTCCTAAATCGGATATCACAAGAGATATTTAATTCACTGCTAGTAAATACTACTAGTATTTACTGAAAATGAAGCATTGTTCACTGTTTTCCAGGCAAAGTTTTCTATTAGGAACTAATGAACTAAATTTATTCAAATATAAACAAGAAATTTTAAAGTTCATCTTTAACGTTATTAATTATTACGAAGGTCATCCGCCGTATTATACAACTAGTGAACATGTAGCTCCCTAATCTGAGTACGAGTGGTACTGACCGTTCGCTCATGTCACGCACGGCCGGAAGTTAATTCAAAAACGATAAAAAATAACAAATTATCTGCATCAATAATGCATTTTGAAATCGAATAAAGACCATTTTTAATCACTGTCTGAGCAGCATTTATGTTACATTTAGTTGCACAAGTATTAAATACAATTAAAAGTGTGTTAATGCATTACATGAACATGTGAGACGGGCGCTTGCGCCGGCGCAGAATACGACTAAACATACAGTGCCCCTTTTTTTAGGTAACCGTCACACTGTCACTACACCATAGTGTCAAACATGTTTCATGTAATTAGATCTTAATTCTAAAGGGTTGTATAGCATCAAAGTTTCGTAAAAATGTACTAAAAATATATATTGACATTTTAAAATTTTACAAAGTAATTTTTTACAATTTATATCAATGCTTAGTTATAAAAAAAATTATCGTCAGTAGCTCCATTCCTTGATTAAGATTACAAGTGCAAATTTCACTATTTTTAACAAGGAATTCTAGTTGTATAGCTTAGGAGATCGGTAATCGTTGTAGTTTCTGTTTCTGTATATGTTTCATGGATATACCCAGACACAGCTGTTACTTGTTAATAACATGTATTTTTAGATTTAATCAACAAACAAACGAATCCAAGGTAAAAATAAACTTAAGGTTTATTTCAATAAATAAGTAGTTTGAAACTCGCTTTTATCGCATTAAAAAAATTGTTACCGTTTACTATTGAGGAGTTCCTTCATGTGAAACCCACCCTGATTCACCTGAACTAAAGCTATAAATTAGTTTATTTAAAGTTTGGAGGATAAGAGACAGTAATTCTTATTCAGCTTGCAAGACTTGAGTCAATCTAACATACTAAAAAACATTGTAAGATCAATAAAGACTCTTAAAATACATCACCTTCATGTCACTTAGAACACAATGCAGGACGAAACAGGTAGTGCGATTAGTTCTATGCGACGTGTTTAGACTTCGAGATACGTCGACTCGATGTTTTGGATACAAACAGTGTTACATGTATCGAGTGTCGAGGAAGCAACAGCAGCGCCCGAGGCACGGGGCACGGGGCACGAAGCACGGGGCACGGGGCACGGCGCGGCGCCCGTGTGCACCGCCAGTACCGACACGATTAATTGCGGGCTGCGGGTTGCGAAGACAGCACAAAATTTGTATCGGTGACGCAATTACCGGAGGGCTGTCGCTGGCGGCTTTAATTGCGACTCAGCTGTATTTACACCTCATTACGGCGCTGTATGGTATGTACGTGCTCGTGGACGATTAAATATCACTAGGGCTCGGTGAACGTAGTGCAATGTAGCGGA
>DWPA01006294.1:0-11111 GCA_018251375.1 Calpodes ethlius
AATACCTTCATTATTATGACTTGTAAGTAACACTGTACCCGGCACACTGGCGGCCCCGTAGCCTAATTGGTAGTGATCCTGGCTGCGAAGCGAAGGGTCCTGGGTTCGATTGCCGGCCGGGGCAGATATTTATGTGACAGATAAATGTTTATTCTTGGATCATGGGGGTTGGTGACGTGTTATTTGTGTTGGCGATAACAGCGAATCCTACTGCGGGGGTATGAGTGTGTTAGCGTTTATTTATTATTTACTGTATTGTGTATTGTAAGTCATTTATTATTGTCTATTGACCTTTATAAATAGCCAAGTTCTGACAAATCAGAATAAACATTTAATTACTCATTTCTCAGATTAGCCGATGGGGGCTTTATAAGAAAGACGCTTTATAAAAATCAAGTGAAGCTTTCACACATACTTGGAACTTTGTGCACACAGTTACACACTACATCGTAAAATGTCGTTGAGCGCATTTGAGCACGGATCGGCCAATGAAGAACCGACGAATCAGCGACAGAATTTCCAATTGTCCTAAACACATTTAGATTTTTGCATTGAGCCGAAAATATTTTTTTATATATTTTTCTAACTTCGTTTCACTATTCTTTTATAATTTAACAAACTACACTAGCTGCTGACATATTCAACAAGGTATTTTATTGTGCACTGTAGGTACCCTAATTCCAAATGGATTTACTGTTATTTCAATAATAGGTTGTCTGGAAGGGATCGATACTTAAGTTATAAGACCGCCTGTTGTATTAAGTTCCATAATAATATAATAATGAATAAAACAAAGAGAATTTTGTTATTGTTGTTGTTAATTGAAAACTATTGCAAAATTCCGCATAACATTCAAATTATCTAGTCAATTGTAATTGTCCCAGTATTTTCGCAATAATCCAATATTTCCAAGTACCCTACAACATAATACTGATTATGTTGATATTGTTTACAAACAAACTACGCCGCAACCGCACCGCTCGACGCCAAGCGAATGACGCGCCGGCGTCACGACTCATCGTTAATTCGCTACGTCAAAAAAAGTTCCGAGTGAAGGCGGTTTTTATATTATAGACCCCACTGTCCAGTGTAGTGATTCTCTGACGAGAGTAACCGGTCTCAATTGCCGGCCGAGACGAAATAATAAAATTCAAAGTTAATTAATCATGTAGATTTTGTTTCGGTATGCATAGGCACGTATTTTTTTACTTCTATCCATATGCAATCTAAACTCATATTATAAATGCGAATGTGTGTTTAATTGTTTATTTGTTTGTCCTCCGTTCTTGACGCAACGTCGTAATGGTGTGATTTTTGGTTTGAAGAATGTTGACAGGACGACGTGTATTATAGGTTAAATTTATTGATAACAAAGCGTTGCCTAGCAACCAATGATAGAAACGTTTGACAAGCTTTTTATTGCTGTTTCTTTCTCAGTCGCGTGCAAAGCCACGGGCAGCATCTAGTAATTTACTATACCACATCTACAGTGCATTGTAAAGTGCAAAGTAGCGTAGCAGCCGTGCGCTCACCAAACGCGCTTCTGTGCGTTAACGTTTTGTTAACGTTTAAGTCGCTACGAAAAGTAACCGTGAGCGAACTTCCTAAACTACGCCGACTTTGCTACTGATTCACCCATCAAAACCACTTGGGCACTTCTCAAAAATTTAGAAAGCTGTAATTTAATACGTAACTCAGATTTGTACACTAACGACCTAAAAAATAAGAAACTTTAAATGAGAATAAGTAAATATTTGTTGTTTTTTAGTGACGATATATGAATAAAATCAGTACGTCAGTATATTATTAATATAATATATTCATTGCTTCTGCTGCCACTGCGTCACAGTTGGCGATCATGTTAATTAGTTGTATTAAAATCTAGAGACCCGCTGGCACTCCATATTCAATCGTAATTCTCAAGACCAAAGGTATTCTTTACATTGACAATATAAAATAGCTTAATCTCTTTTCTGTTTGAATTTAACCATAAACAAAATAATATGTGTGTTTATATTATGCGTGTGTGCGTCAAATGGAAGTCAGTGTGCGTAATGTTTATTAGTGATGTTATTTGTTGCCTAGATGTTGTTATCGTACGCGTGTGAGAGAACAACAATAAATAGGTTGTCAGTCCTTTCTATCATTTGTTGCTAGGCAACGCTTTGTTATGAATAAATTAAACATTACCTTTCATTTTGCTGAAATATGCGTTGTAATCGATCTTTCCACAGTAATTAGTTGTAGTTTCGTGGTAAAATGTCTGTAGTACTCGTCGTCCTCCCAACTATCTCCAAACCAAAAATCACACTATAGCGACACTCCGCTACGATATGAAAGAATGACAAACAAACAAACACTTTGGCATTTATAATATTAATATGAGTAATGGCTATTATATAAAACCATTATCTTTCTGCACACATTTTCCACGTAAATTAATTGTGCCAAATTTCTTCCTCCTCCTTTCGCATAATTGTCATAAAAGAGCGAACAAAGTTTTTGTCTTCACGTAAAGGATTAAACTCTATAATGTATGGGAGAATGAAATATGCTTCGATTAAGACGAATTTTTTTCTCTGAAGATTCGACTTTGCGATTAATTAATGTTCACGAATGGCATAGACAGCCCAAACCATCACTTACTAGTAATAATAATTACTCGCTTAATAGTAATACCCGGGATGACCGAGCTTTGCTCTACGTCTTTTTAGTACATCTGGTTTTTTTGGAATTATATTTACTTATAAGAACGCAAATTTAGCTTGTATTCTAATGATATTGAAGGAGATTTTTATTCAATGAAAAAAGAACACTTACATCGACATTTTCTGAAAATAAAACCTTGCTAGATCGATTTATCGCCCCGAAACCCCCTGGATACAAATTTTCAATAAAATCGTTGGAGCCGTCAAACCTAACTCTGCCACGTGACACAAGCGTATACAAGAATTCCTTACCTAACAAACTATAAGATAGATATAGTTTATAGGGCGCAGACTTCTTAGGAATTGTAAACGACAGCTCTCACTTCAGTGCCGACTGATGGAATGGCGGCGAAGAGCCGATGCGCACACTAAACTATTGGCCACAACTACGTACTATCATAATTAACGCGTTAATTAACGTGTTAGAGCGCAGATGTGGAAGTGATATTAGAGGACACCGGGGTCAACAATGGGAAAAATAAGCTTTATATTGTCTCTTGGCATCACGTTTTTACTGTAACCACTCCGACTCACGTTGTACCGAACAGTGCATCGCGTGTCCTACGACATACTGTACAATTAACATACTAACAGTGCTGTGTTAACGTATTTTCCGCAAAAGTTTCAAGGTTATTGAGATAAATTGTTTTATAGCATCGAGATGAGGAAATACATTTTCTTGCTACAATTATTTATAACACTCGGTAACTCCATTTTAATTATACTTTTAACATAGATTACTAGCGGCCCGCCTCAGCTACGGGAAGTAACGTTAAAGAAATATATAGTCTACTGGAAGTTGCCCGCGTGTGTGAAAAGATCAGTAATAAAAATATTGTTTTAGAACAATTTAATTTGGCGGAAATATACATTGTAATGTGTCTTTCCACAAAAATGAGATGTTCTTTTGCGGTAAAAAGTAGAATATAATACTCGTCGTCTTTCCAATTCTCTTCAAACCAAAAATGATACCATAGGAGTTTCATAATTTCAATCTGGACATAATTAATTAATTTTATTTTATAATTTAGAAAGATCTACATAAAATGATAACAGAATGTTTCCACACAATCTCCAGTAGACATTTCGAAGGAACTGTTTTATTTTTTGTTTAAAATAAAGCATTCAAATACGATTTTGAGTGGTTATTATAGTTTGTTTCTAATTTATTAAGCTATTTTACATTTTAATATCCAACACCGGTACTTTTCAAAAATATTTTTCTTTTATTAAACGCTAAAATGCTAACAATTTCAATAATAGCAAACCATAGTACTTCACGTTATATTTACCTAATGCCCGCGTTGAAGTCTTTAGCGTTCGTAATGGGGCGTTATCTCCAATTTAGAGAAAATCTGTCGTAGACTTTATAGTACGCTACTTAGAATAGCAGACGATTAAAACGCTTCTAATAATACTGTAGTCCAAATGTTCTTCGGAAACAAAGATACATACGAATTAATTATTATTACTGATAACTACGATTAACCCGTGGTTAAGGGTGTTGGTTAGCGGCAAGATACTGCGTTTATAATTGTTATTTAATTATAATCTTTATTGTTAACCGAAAAAAGAAAAAAATGAATCACGAATCACTTACAGCTTCATCGTAGTCCATAAAACATGATACAAGCAATAATAGATATTCCTCTCAGTTCCAGGTAAAACATGCAAGATACCGAATGCAGACGGCGGAATGTGCACTCCGCTGGAGAAGTGCGACCCGCTCTACGAACTGAACATGAAGTATCCGAAGACATCCGAAGAAGATACGTTCTTCCGCCAGTCAGTGGGTTCATGCAATAGTAGAGGGTCCAAAATCAAGGTAAAAACAACAAACAAACGGGTGTCGCGACGCGATCAGTTGTAATGTACGTGACACGACCTCAAATCGTGCTGGGCGTGACGACGATATGTTATGTTTATATGATAGATAGTACATTACAATGTGATCGCGTCTCGACAGTTTCTCGTTATATTAAAAGGTGTATTCCTTGAATAGATAACCAATTAATGATGTACGAACATAACATAGCAAACAAAAATAATATACAATGTTTTTAAAACCCAACTAAACATTTCATGTACAATAAATTTTTCCTGATTACAAAGACCTTCTTTCCTACATATGCGTCCCAAAGCGTTAATTAATGCAATATCAATGACATTACACAGATTTGACCAACTGTCTAACGCGCTTAATAACGTGTTAAACAACATATTAATAATATGAAATTAAAGTTTAGTATAGAACTCCACAAAAGTAAGGAAAGCTTAAAATTAACGTGGTAATTAATGTGCATTTGGGCGAAGCCGTCAAGACTAACGTTAACGCACTTGTGACAGGGGCGTTAGGATATGACAATCTGATATGGCATTTTTTAAACTATATTCGCATTAACGTAACATAAGTGCGAAACACACCAAAAATGACTAACTCCATGCTGAATTAAAAGTAGACATTAATTTAAATATAACTAATTCAATGATTTCAGGTGTGCTGTCCACCAAAGTCGCAGTGGGACAAGTTGGTCGCGAAACCGGTGATGTACCCCCAGACTCCGAACTCCATAAGCACCCACAATGATTTGGAACCGGTCCAGAATAGCGTTGATGACCGGCTCCAGGAGTCGGTGCCGCCGCCCTTGACGCTCAACGTGCCCGAGCCGACCGACCAGGAGCGGATGAACGCTTGGTTCGCCGAGTGGGAGAAATCTCAACCGCTAACCGAAGAATGCGGCGTTGACACAAACAGCGCGCAAAGAATTGTTGGTAAGTTGATTTACTGTGATAGCCTAGTGGTTCGAACGTTGGTTCCTCGAACGTCAGGGCGTGAGGTCGAATCCTGCACGCACCTCTAATTTTCAAAAAGTCATGTGCGTATTATTAGTTAATTATCATTTGCCTCGGTGAAGGAAAACATCGGCTAAACAAAATGACATGAACCACGAAAAAAAAAAAATAATTATAGTAAATTGTCAGTCTATAATAAATCATTTGCAAACGTTCAATCATAGTGCTCTCAAGTTATAACTGTAAACTTACTAAATAAACATCAACATACATGATCAATGACTCATCATAACTGACGCCGTGGCTTGCACCAACCATGACGATGACTCATTGACAACTCATGTAACTGCAATTGATTTGAAGTTTTTCTAAATATCATCATCGTTGATAAAATCTCTGATCTATCCGATCATAAATCATCGGTATCTAACCAGATTGTGTTATCATAAGAAATATTCAAAGTTAATAAATCTGGGATCCAGACAAACTATTTTTCTATCCTCTCTTACTCTCCGACAATGTATGGCGAATGAAATAAGTTTTCTGCTCCAAGTGTTGCCATTCCCATACATCTTCTGAGCATAAACATAAACAGATTAGCACCTTGTCTAGGGGAGCTGTTCCATAATACATATTAAATAGCTTCAAATAGTTCAAAATGTCTTAAGAGAACTCCCTAACTTTTCCATAGGTGGTAACGCAACAGAAATAGACGAGTACCCGTGGTTGGCGCTTCTCGAGTACCAACCGGGAAAGTACAAGTGCGGCGGGAGTCTCATTTCCAAATCGCATGTCTTAACCGCCGCTCATTGTTTGTACATGCCGCCGTAAGTATTATATAATAAATAAATAAATAAATAATAAATAAACGCTAAAACACACTCATACCCCTGAAGTAGGATTCCCTGTGTCGCGGGTGGCATGGGAAACACAAATCACACGTCACTAACACCCATGACCTGGATCGTGGTCATCGTTACCTATGGACGCCACGTAAGATGATGCAGACCACGAAAGATCAGAGAAGATTGAAAGTGTACAAGACAACACGAGTAGCCCTATCACGGAATATTCTCCAAGCCTAATGCACCCATGTAGAACATACCCGTGTCCTACATGGATGCATTAGTGATTTGACTGACTTCTAGGAGTTTGTACTTGTAACCGTTAGGAACATAGAGGAAATATTCATTGGAACATAAAGCATTACCGCAATCATTTTCCAAGCAACTATTGCACTTTTCCATTAAATATGGTTGCCGTATCGACTCTACGAAATTTTAAGTGAAGAGTCATCAAGTATAAAAAGACGTGTTAAATTATAAATTATCCAGATACGCTCTACGCTTTAGTAATGTATTCAGTAACACTATTTTATTGTGTAACTAGTTGAGAGATGAGTAGACTAGTCATCTATAGGTAAATAAACAGCTAATCGCTTGTAGACATCAGTGACATCAAAGGCATCAGCCACGATTTACGGGTTGGAACAGGATGAATTAATATTAATTTAGTTTACGAAAAACAAAAATAGTCTTCTTATCTGAGTCTCTTAAGGCTCGCCTCTTTATCCACGTGAAGCTATTAAGACTAGGGCCAACAGCAACTGTCCATTCGAAAAGAAATCCAAAAATAAATATCCCAAAATATATAATTTTTGATTCCAGGAGCAGGGTACGTCTGTCGGAGTACAATCTCACGACAGACCCCACCGATGAAGTGGAAGTGAACGGTGGTGGTAAAGACTACATCACCGTCACGATCATGGAGATCGACTGGACGATGCAGCATCCCGACCACGTGTACTCGAGCAGCATCAATGATATTGGTCTCATCAAAATGACGCAAGAAGTTGTATATGGAGGTACAGTATAGAAGACAATCAATTATGTTAATGGCTTTCTTCAATAATTTCTCTATGCTTGGATGTAGAATTTGGATAAGTGAGTAGGTGAAATAATAACAAACACTATTGACTTCTTGACAGCTAGTAGGTAACGGATTTGAATGATAGATACTAATTAAATTACGGAAGTGTTAGGTTAACGAATTTAAATTTAGGTAACAAAACGATAAACTTTACTTTAAAATCAAGTTGTGATAACTCTGTAAAACTTAACAGATTTTGATCTTGGACCAGGACTCTGATGACTCTGATTATATCGACATAGATTTATGTAGATGGGAACGGGAATATACAGGGTCTGGTATTATACTACACATCTGCACTGAGTCATTGTTATATCACATGAATCTCATCGAACTGTCCCACTGCTGGGCTTGGGTCTCCTCTCACAATACTAGGGGTACAGGTCATAGTCCATCACGATGACCAATTGCAGATTGATAAATTTCACAGCCTTTGAGAACATTATGGAGGAATCTCGGGTGTGCAGGTTTCCTCACGATGTTTTCCTTCATCGAAGCAAGTGATAAAATTGTTCTATAACGGATTGCCTACGTTGGATGTCTCAGTTTCACTTCAATCGCATGTCCTTTTCAGACTTCATCAAGCCCATCTGCCTACCCACTAAGGACTATAGGAATACGTTCTTCACCGTCGGCGTCAGATTCACGGTCGCCGGTTGGGGCAGCGACAACAACTTTACGAACAGTGAAGTCAAGAGATCGGTGTTCGTGCCGTACGTACCCATGGACGTGTGCACCGAGTTGGTGAAGAACATACGACCGAACCAGGTGGTGTGCGCGGGCGGGGAGGAAGGCAAGGACAGTTGCAGGGGAGATTCGGGCGGTCCGCTCATGTACGAGGACACTAGCACAAATTATATCCTCGTCGGCATCGTGTCCGGAGGCTACCTAAAGTGTGGCGCCAAGGACCACCCGGCCGTGTATACGTACGTCTACAATTACATAGACTGGATCAAAAAGACGATGAGCAGTAACGGAAACAAGTGACACATAGCTGACAACGTATAGTGTTCGTCAATATTTCTAGGCCCCTCTGAATACAAGGTTTCAAAATGCGGGAGTGTCTAAGTTGTGCCAAAGGGCTCATCGTTACTGGACTAATCGTTATTTATTCCGGATTGTGATTTAAACCGTTTCGTTTTTATTTTTTCCATGAGAATCATATTATATTTCAAAAATTACCGAATCTTAAAAATACGGATTCCATGGTATGAACATTAATTACATATTAGACACACAAATATGTGGCTCAAAAATGTAAACGAATCGTTATTAATACCGAATCGTCAATGACAAATGTATGTGGCAACGAGACTCACTCCACCCGCATGTTCGGGAAATACCTAAAAAATTCTTTCTGCGCGTAGTGCAGAGCTCAGATTTTAGCACAAATTATATTAATATGACAACGTATATATAATAGTATCACGCTATACTAACGGCCTTGAAGTTTGGCGAGAACAATAATTATTTCACCAAAGTTTTTATTTTGCCTATATTTTATTTAAGTTTTAATATATGTTAAATTGCAATGCATAATATACTCGTTGTATGCGGAGAATAAAAAAACAAGATAGAACCAATATTTGAATAATTCAATCCAGTGGTACAATGGAGTTAACTTAAGTTTCATTACAATAAAAATGTGCGTTGCTTAGTGTATGTGCAAGAGAGAGATAGTAAGATTGCGTGTATGGTGTCTTTACTGGATATGTTGTTGTAACTAATCAATATCTAAAATAAAACTGTATTTAAATTGTATTTACTTATAAAGAGTCAGAGCCTGTGGAATTGCGGCAAAGTGACTAATTGAATAACATTCCAAATTTAATCCAAAATTCTTCCACTTACAAAAGTAATTGTAACAGTGAAATAAATTGACGGTAACATGCTCAAAGAAAGGCAAAACGGCACGATTTGTCGACAACCACGCGTCCGCCGATGAACCTTGCAATCATTAAATGGTTCTTTGCCGCCATTCCATCAGTCGGCGCTTACCTTCATCCATACTTATCGTGCTAGACGATATAAACATTAATATGTGGAAATATGTATCGATATTTCTTTATTGAAACACGAACAGGCACTTACCGTCAGTTTAGTATGATCTCTTATCGGCAGTAAAGGACAGATTAGTTGTAGAAACCGGCCGTTATATAATAGAAGTACCTACATCCTTGACTTTAGGATTCAAATTACATAATATATGAAATAAATCAAATCATTTTATTTATTTGAATACGGGTAGGTTCACATATCCCAATTTACTACATCATTTTTCAATATACTTGAATATATAATAAACGCTTACAGCGGAGCATATATTTAGTGGCCATTAAACTGTAGCCTGAGATGTAAATTAATAATTATCTTAATTAACATTGTAGATTTACATTTAGATTATTTAATATAGATAAAGTTAAATATACGTATTGTTGATATCAAAATGCCTCTTGTTTTTATTTACTGAAACCTCAACATTTCATCATTACATCTTCGTCTTAACGTAACGCGCTAAAATTACACCATGCAGATGTGGCCAACACGCAAAATTTGCATAGAGTTCCATTAATGTAGCCAAGCATTTAATATATAGAAAAACTAGACGGAGAAAGGAACAGCAATAGAAAGTTTGTCGATTCCTTTCTATCAATGGTTGCCAGGCAACGCTTTGTTGTTGAACACTTTCTTTAATTTGGCTGAAATATACAACGTAATGGATTCTCCCATAGAAATGAGACGGTTCATCGTGTTTTGTCCTTCAACTATCACCACACAAAAAACAGATACTATAATGATCCGCTCCGTTGATCCATGAAAATTATAAATTATAACAATGAGTGAAGATCCATATCGTTAAAAAAAACCCTGCTTGACCAGGCACACTTCAGCACTGCTGCGATCTTCATTTTCATATAATTAGTAGTAAAAATCGTCACACTTGCACTCACAATGACATTTGCTTGGTCTTCCAAATATATCTAATAATTAAATGGTTATTCTGATTTTTTGTTTAATCTCTACAACATACCTATGGGTTTTAAAACATTTTTATATTTATCTTATCCTTATATTATTTATATAGACTCCTATCTTTCAAGGTGAAACAAAAATTTCATTGAAACCATATGAGTGATTTCAGCTTTCAAGTTCACCCTTACCTATAGTGTCTCTTGGGGTTTATATCTACACTTAGAATGTTAACAGTCAAATCCGAAGATAGAAAAGATGAGGATGAGATGTATTAAGATTAAGAAATAAAGCACCACAGTCCAAGTTTACAAACATTGTATTCGCTATAATATGTAACAGTGTGATTGCATTAGTTAGCCGCGCCGGCTGCTTTATCTACGTCCATGAAACCTGTTTGAAAGGTCAACGTTATGACAGGTCGGACTATCTAGCTTAGTATAGTTTAACATACAAACATAATCCGAAAGTGTATTTGTCTGTCTGTCTTTCACGGCTTAACAGAACATCGTTATGATATGATATTTTGTGAGAAGATAGTTGGGAGGACAGTCTGTGGGATGATCCAATACGATATACGATTGACGGCCCCGTAGACTAGTTAGTTGTGACCCTGCCTGCGAATCGAGGGGTTCTGGGTTCGATTCCCGGCCGGGGCAGATATTTATGTGACAGATAAATATTTGTTCTCGGGTCATGGGTGTTAGTGAC
>DWPA01006295.1:0-11111 GCA_018251375.1 Calpodes ethlius
ACTGGCTGAAGTGCCGTCTATTTGTTTTTTATGAATTGACAATTACTTCACTTGTCTGGTTTTTCTGTTAAATGGTGAATATATACTTCCTAATATATTGAGAGAAATAATATAAAATATTTAAATCTTCCAACTCTATTTATTATTTAAACGCCCGAACAACCATATTTCCTATATTGCAGGTGTAGAAAGTTTGACATTAACTTATTTTTCTATATCTAAATAAATAATAATGAATTGTATTAAAACGACTTAAAAGTTTGTTTTATGGTCCCAGGTCCAGACTCCACTAAAGATTCCTCGCGAGGCTACAAGGACACGGTAGTGTGCAAGGACACCAAGGGCCACTGCAACCACGGCGCTGACCTGAGTATGCTGGAGTTGGAGAACAGGGAGCTCAGGATGAAGATCAGACGGCTGGAGAAGGAGTTGGCTGATAAGGTATAGTGTGTCTGTGACCTTGACTACAATTAGGACTTCTCGTATTAGTTACAACGTACTTTTAAACATCGTAGTACTATTTGGTTCCACTGGTCTATAAACTTACTAGACAAAATAGAAACTTTCTGTAATCTTTGGATAAGTTAGTAAAATAATAACCAGAAACTTTTGAGCGTTTGACAGTTGCTAGGCAACTGATTTGATGATAGAAGACAGAATACTAAAAACAGTCATAAGGGGACATTCAAATATCATTATGTCAAGTTAACTATTTTATGTATTATTGAGAAATTTTTCATAAATTATCACGTAAGTCGATGATTAGTAAAATAATACAATTCTCAACTGGAACTAAGGATTTTCAGTGCAATTAATTTTGCCGTATTATAATGAAGTAAACTGTCGTTACTATTCAGTATCAACATTAGAACAGAATATGAAAGTCGGACATTTTATTCAAAGGATAACTTTAGGTGGATTAGCCGTAAATTAAAAACTTCATATATTTCAATGGCAGGAGTCGGAGCTATCAATAGCACGGAACCGGTACCTGAGCGACCTGTCGTCGGGCCCCGGGCGGCGCGAGGACGTGGAGCACTACCGCCAGGCGGCGCTGCAGGCCGAGCGGCTGCTGGAGGCGCGCGAGGCCAGCCACCGCCAGCAGATTATTCGGCTCGAGAACCAGGTACTAATGTTTACAGTATTTTTATATTAACAATGGAGTTGGCTAGCCATCTGGTTGAAAATAATCAATAAATTTTGTGTTCCTTGCATAATCTATGGTATAATCGGAATCCATGCTCTTTACATTACGTTGAACGGTGTTTCAGAAGATGTCTCCGTCGTTTATGTTTTTAATTTACATCGACAATACAAATAGATTTAGAATATAATATATCGGCGAAATATACAATTTTCTATTTATAATAATGCCTTTGTGTGTCAGGCGGCACAGCTGCGGTCCCAGCTGTCGGCGGAGATCCGCCGGCGGCAGGCGTACATCGCTCGCAGCGGGCGCGCCGCCAGGGACGTGCAGCGCCTGCGCTCCGCCCTCGGGGACTCCTTGAGGACCGTCTCGCAGGTACTTGTCACCTAATATGTGTTATAGGACCCATGGACAGTACTCACTGACCTTGATAAGTCAAGTCATGGTCATTTTTTGTTGCCTTGGAGACTATAAGGGTAGTTAAGTTTTGGAAATATTAAGTGGCAAGGAAGTAGTGGTAGTACACATATATACTACTTTACTAATGATATGTTAGTGGCAATAATAATTCTGATGGAAAATGTACCTACTTTTAAACCTTGAAGTCCACTAATTTACTGTTAGTTAGCGATAGATATATAATCTGTAGACAATATAAAACCATTTAAACTTTAGGATATGTTATGGACAATGCAAGAAATTATTAGCCTCTAGTAATTTATGTGAACCAGAATTGATCATTGAGTCGTCTCATCCAAAATACTGCTGACCTTGAAAGAGAATGTGTTCTAAAGCAGTTTATGTTCCAGGACCCGGCTTTAGACTCGTACACGCTGGAGCACGAGGCCAGGAAGCTGGACAGCACGCTGGCGCACAGCCTGCCGCCGCTCAACGACAGCTTTGACTCCAACAAATAGGTCATAGGAACTATTCACGTGGGGAAAATTTTAACAGTAACGCTTTATGGGAAGGAATTTGGTTCGTAAGGGGTTCGGATGTTGGTAGAAGGATATAATTTTATCGTGGATTACTTTTTTGTTTACATAAAGTATTTGTTGTCTATACTATTACTGGTATCGTCATTGTACGTCAAAATACGGAAATATATTTCGATGAAACACTTTCTTATACTAAGGTTATGGCGTTGATGGCGTTTATTTGGTTTCAGAAAATCCTGTTTGTTTCGAGTTCATTTTCAATCTGATTAAGTATAAGTTTAACTCTACAATTGAATTCAATTAATCAACTAAAGCTGCACTGGTATTTTTAAAAGATTGTCTTTAATTTTGATGTTTGTTTGTTTATTAGTATGTCTGTTTGAGTCAAATTTTGGAAAACTGATTTAGAACTATTTGGTGTTATTGTTTGATGTTTAAATTTGATATACTGCTTTAGTTTCGATGACAATGCAACAAGAGAACTCTTCAGTACTGAAACGTCCAGTTATAATTTTTTTGGTACATAAAAGCGTGTTTAAGTTTTTTAAACTATTAATTTATTTATACTCGAAATGACTCGTATACATGTGGGTTGTTAGGTTTCCGAATCCCTGTATTATAAATGTTATGGATTGAGGTTGATCTTCGCGTAATACTAATTGGATGTGAGTAGTCCCGTCTTGTGTCGTTGACCAACGCATGCCTTACAGTGTGTAGAACTCGGTTGGTATTCGGATGGTACCTTAAAAGTTATCGTTTGAGAATAATGGTCACCGTTGGACGTAGTGGTGACGATGACAATTTTAATAATAATCTAAATTGAACCTAAGAGCTTCGACATACGACACTAATTGGAACAATTAAACTAATACCGTCATAGACCACTAGAAGGGCGATTATTTTAATTTGGTTTGTCTAATTACTGTCTTATGTGGAAGCTTTTTAGGTTGAATTTACATTGTTATTAAATTACGGCTCTTTACCGCCGTTCCTTCGGTCGGCGATTTTATTAGAGAGCCTTTTCATGGCCTAATATCTACAGAGGCTGGAGTAGCAAGAAAATCTTGAATTCGTGGGATGAGAGCTTCAGATTTTTCTAGTTTGTGACTAAGCGTTGGTAGAACGCCGATTGGTTGAATTATAACCAATCTCGAGTATTGAAGGAGAAATATATCCGCACGTTCGTCATTTAGAAAGCACATGGGTTGTTCATAGACTTGTCTTTACGTAGTGTCTCTTTAAACAATTGTTAAACAAAAATATTTGGATTGTCTCAACCTCGTTATTTAAATAATTTCGATAGTGAAACGCGACACGAGATTCGCTTATGATTAAAATTTAAGGTTTATAATGGCTGCACTTCGCTGTCGTTACCATAGCAACGGATGTAGTAGGTAAGCCAAATTATAAGGCTATTTAAAATTATTTTAATATGTCTGGTAGGAATCTTGCAGTTAAAAGTATACAAAAATACTGTTGAATTAAAATACTATCATGTGTAATAATTTCTTGTCAATTAATCGATTACGTTTCGAATCGTGCGGTCACAAACATACAGATGATTTGCTTATTTAGATATATAGATGTAAGTATAGGCATCAAGAAACTTAATCTTTGGCTATTTTAATTAATAGTATCAGTTATTTTGTGAAATTCCATTGTCATTAAGTTATTATTAGTCTACTTTGCAACTACCAACTACTATTAAAATTTATGATAGCATATTGTTCAAAACATTCGGCATCTAACTCGCTCCCACTAAGGAAAACAATACTAAAATAAATTTAAGTATATACCGACATACATACCTCCAGTGGTTGTTGCAAATTAGACTAATAAAAATCAATAACATTGACTATTTTCCGTTGTATGATAACAGATGGCGTTATTAACTCATAAGACATTATTTAATCGGGGTCACCTTTAGACGTCTCAAACTTTCAAACATATTTGATATTTCAAATTATTTCAAGTGTTTCATGTAATGGGGCTACGCTTATTATAATTACTGGGTCCAATTACATGTCTATTGCGTATAATTTGAATATAATATGACGTAAATGTTTAAAGTCTCGGGTATTTACAGCATAACGAACAAGTCCATATAGTTCGATACATTTTTAAATTAGGAAGTATTTTACATTACAATGAAAAAATATTATAATTATTAAACTTAGTTAAAGATGTTTTAAGATGCAATTTATTGAGGTATGTCATGATGGATATATTTTTCATCATATTTTTTTATGTGCAATAGATTTTCATTACCGATCAGAAATATTCACGACGTACAATATTGTAGTCTGAGTGACGGAAGTCTCAGGTTCGTTTACCGGTGAGGACAGACTTGGTCTCAGATAAATGTTATCATGTAGTGATAGCGCCATTTGTCCATAGGCTGGTTCCAAAAATCTGTCTTTTCATAAACTCTGTATAAGTTTAAAGTTACGTTATAATGTGGCTTTGATAGCTTACTAGACAGTTATGGATTATGTGTAGATAGAATATTGAAATTGGTAATGTCAAGTCCATCTAGGGAATCCTGATATGAGTGTGTGTTTTCATCTAATTTCGTCCAGGAGGTGTTTAAAACATTTATTTAATATGAACAGTGATTGATAGTCCGTCCAAATTATTCTAAAACAATGTTTTATTAACGATTGTATTCAAGTGTTGCATTACTTTTGATAGAATGAAGTTAGATCGTAAGTGCAACTCTATTATCTAGGTAATAAGCACTATTATACTTTATCTCGAAAGATAAATAAGTAGATTTGTGCACGACTTTATGTCCAAAAGGGCAGACATTAAAAATAATTTATAAGTAACTTCGACGTACGTGACGTCATTAGTCAGCAGTACCGCCAATCAAGCGGGCAATATAGACGACCTCGGAGAGGAAGACGTCATAATCCAAAGTCATGGCCATTTTGCATGGCTTTATGGCTAGAAAAAACAGTTTGGATTCTAGTTTCGAGTCTCTGGTCACTTTGGATTTTGAGTTTGTCATAAAATTAAAAAGTTTAATAAGAAAATGTCGGACAATACTTAGTGTTAATGATCTTTTGTTGAGGAAATATTAACTTCGTAGCATTAAATTTAATAACTGCATGAGTATTATTTCTAAACCAATATGTTGATATCATTGAGGCTTCAATAAAATATCTTTAATATTAACCGAAACTCGATTGTTCCGAATTAATTTCGTTTCGAGTACATCATGAGATAAAGCTTCAGTCATCAAATAAAACCGGTCTTATTTAACTGTCGCAAACATGTTTCTGCTCGAAGGACCAAGATTACTGCTTTAATTTATAGGCTGAAATGTTCTTTTGCTGGCTCCGATCTTCATTTTTTCTAATAATATTTTAAAGTTAACGGTTACAAGTAGTAGAAAAAAGAATTCTTTTTTAAATAGTTTACCAAAGTTAGCGAAGTTTCATTGCTTTGTTCTGAGCTGACAAAATGATTATCAATAATCAATCACTTATTTATTCCTGGCAGTATATATTTTAAAAGAAAAAAAAATACATAATTGGTTCAATAATCCCGGAAAAATCATATTTAATGCAAAATAAATTAAATACCACCAGAATATAACATATTTAACCTCCTTTTTGTCCTTTATTGAGAACAATAAATTTGTACTGTGTACGATATATCGCCTCGTATCAATGTATAGAAGAACCTTGCATTGTCATTTTCTTCATCATTACAACCCATAATTGTCCCACTGCTGGGCTCGGGTCTCCTCTCACGAGGTGAGGGGTATAGGCCTTAGTCCACTACGCTGGCCAAGTGTGGATTGGCAGACTTCGCACACCTTCAAGTCATTTTCTTAAGATCAATATTTAATAGTAAATAAAGTTTCTTAAATAATTAAAATTATAGCAAAATACCTTTAGTTTGTAATAAGTGTTCCCTGTTTCCTTCTAAGCCTTGACCTTGGATGTTACTAAAGTATTTATTATTGTTATATTAGTCCAATTGAGATGGGTGCCAACTTCTGTTCGAGATCTGGGTGTTTGTTTCTGTCTCTATAAGTGGTCCATGGAGTCCACTACACAGGGATTCCTAATATGGGGCGTTGAATGTCTCATTTTATTTTGAAAGTCAAAATCCACCACGTAAAGCCTATCCAGCCAGTTATGTTCTATGGGTAATATAGAACGGCGATTCGGTTATGGCTGTGAGCGTGGTCGTGTCTGAAATTCTCAATTCAACTCTTTAAATAACGCACGGTAGTCCACGTACCTCGCTACCATACAGTGTGGTCTTAGAAAATGCTGTAATAAGGTTACCCTTTTGCTATTAAGGAGCCTTCTCACCTCGATCTTCAGCGTAATAAAACATTCCTTAATGGTTACCCGTTAAAAGAAAAAAGTACCATTTTCCATTTATCATTCCAGTGAATGGAATGCTATTTAATTTATAAGCCATTGATAGACAAATCGTAACTCCAGTTCCGTTGGTTCATTGTATTCCTAATAGGGCGTTAAATCTAAAAATAAACGCGCTTGGATCGTTAGGAAATCAACTTTATTTTAATATCTATTAGATTGCAATTTGAATAATAAAAGTATTGCAGGGTATGCCTTGTGGGGCATGCATTGTATAAATAAATCCAGGCACTCTATTATCGTACGAATGTCGACTTCAAAGTGTAGGGATTAAGGTTGTTTTTACACTTCTACGTTGAGATAATTGAATTGAAATTGTTTATGAAAATCGCACATTTTAATCTATCATGGTCAATATTATTGCTTGCGCAGATAACATATCACACTCTTACCTAAAATGTTGCAATTCATCTCAAACATTATTTTAAACATCGTCATACATTTAAGTAAGAATGATTTAAATATTTAAACGATTCTATTTTCAAAATGTTGGTTTTTTTTCGTTTTCTAGATGACAACGATTTTGATGATTGCCAGAATGATTTATTAAGAATTATTTTTTTAAATTTATAGCCTTAATAGTTAAGGTTCCTTTTTAGTTATTTGCGGAACTTCTAGGTAGATTATTCTCCACAAAACCCTTCGATGAGTTCTCGTGTGAATCAAGGTCTCTTCCGCAGTGCCTAATAGGCTAGCCCGAGGGGACTGTGGTTCCCGTCAATTTGCCATCCTCTCATACCGTGCTGGGAGCTACGATGAGAAATTATAGTCTGCCCTCGTTGTACAGGTATTTTGAAATAAGAAAGTTTTCCTCATAATTCTTTTCAAAATGCAATATTTTCTTTTTTGAATACCGTTTCAATATTAATCTGAATGTAAGTAATGCAAATTTACAGATTATTTTCCTCGTAGTAGGAGTAAATACAGTTGCTTATATGAAATCAACGAAGTCGTATACTTTGGTGACTTTTATGGTGTTGACCGTAGAAGATGGTGACTGCTAACCATTAGGTGGTCTGACCACATTTTCTTCAGCTTTTCAGGCTACAAATAGAAATTATACCTTAATCAATGGCGCGGCAAAGTTAAAAGAGCACTAACATCAAAAAATCCTGACTGTCTTTTATTATAACTGGAAGAAAACAAAATCTAAAACTAAAAAAGATGATCTCAACTGTTCATTTCTCAGTATTATTGATTCGTAAATAAGCTTTAAATGTATATGAAATAAAGATGTAAATCCCTGAAATGTTCTCTCGTGTTACGTAACATTCGATACAGCGTTGTTTACGAGTTGGGACAATTGTACCGCATCGTCCTTTGTACCTCCGTGTGACCTTATCTATGCCGTGATTAGAGCCAGTGCTGCTCCATTGTCACGTAATGTTCCAGTTGTTATTACCAAGTTCATTGTTTCCGATAGAACAGATCCGTTTACAAATATTGTCAATAAACTCATTATTTTATCGACGGCTGTAACTTTTACTGGGTGGAACAGTTGTAAGATGCAAATAAAGGATCTTTGTATTAATATTTGGAGATAAAGGTCTGTGCCCCGGTGGGAGATTTGGTATATGTACAGGTTATTGTCATATGGACGCTTGTAATAACATAAACTTGCCTAAAATATATCTTACGTTGAAAGATTGACAGTTACTTAAAAAAAATACGTTTATCTATTGATGTCTAACATAACAAGTGACTTATTTGTAAAAAACAGTTACCGTAAAAGATGAAAACTGAAAACAAACTGCTTTAACCCGCCACGAAAAAGAGGGGCGTTATAAGTTTGACGTGTCGGGCTGTCTATGGCATCTTAGCCCCAGATATTGACCGATTTTGATGGAGTTTTTATTCTTTGTCTAAATAATCTCGGTGACTTAGATGCTTAATTATACGTATTGGAAATTTCTATTGATGGGCGGAATTTACTTTTATTTATTTGGTAGGACTACATTTTTAGCAACTTACATATTTCCCAAATCAATGATATGGTTTATGTAAAGAAAATCTCTTCCATTGGACGACGTTGCATGTATATAAGTGTCATCGAATATTTCCAATAATTTGCCCCTCTATTCAAGACTCTTTATCTCTTTAGGTATTAAAAAATTTGGATCCATTTCGTACACAATGAGAGTGCACAAAGATATTAGAGACATATTTGTTAATGAGCAAAGTAAGACCAGACTAAGTCGAAGTAAACAAATTTCAGCTGTTATAGTTGATCGCTATCAAAGTCATTTTGTCAACAATTTAGACTACAAAGTGTGTATTAACAGTTGGTTCTTTGTTTTCGAACATGGAATCCTAATTTAGACGCGTGTACCGTGCAAAGTGTCAAGTTTAATTAACACAGATAATATTGTCTTGTCTTACAATAATATGCTACCATTTTGCAATACGAGTATTTTGAGTGCCCCGCGCCACGGTTCAAGGGCCAACATCAAACGTTTAATCTCGGTCAACACTCGCATACAGAGCGAGCTCGAACAAGGAGCAAACGTATTCATATGAATGTCGCAAGGTGTACCGCGGCGGACGATTTGCAGAAGTGATTCAGCGTCTCGGTGAGTCACGCTCGTTCGGCGCGCGCGCAAGTCAGCTGAGGTCAGTTCGAGCCGGAAGTGTGTCGGAAGCTGATTTTTTTTATCAGTGACTCAACTTTGACATTTGGAGGAACCGCGGATTAGTCGTAAATTTAATAGTGGTTCTTAGAATGTTTGAGATATGTGTTGTGTCCGCAGGAGTTTTTGTTTATATGGAGTTTATTTATTTTTTAACATCTTGACCCCTTTTTTACACTCGATGTCGACTTCACGCATCTTAATTTTATTAAGAAATGGTCCATGTATCCAAATTAGTTTGAATTAAATAATAAACTCAAGCACCAAATGAACGCATGCACGCATTAGTCTTAAAAAAAGGGGTACAATTTTTTGTTATTTGCTTCACTTTCCTATCAAAATGGTTGTATTTACTTGTTAACTGTGTGAAAACTAGATACACACGAACTTCTCTTAAATTATTTCCTTAAAATGAATAGTTACAATTAACTAAAAATAATATTAATAATACGTGTAATTACCAATTCCCTCAAAATAGAGGATTCAATCCGTTTGAATGAGAAATATTTCCTATCATGTACCAATACAAGTACTCATTCGTCACTATACATAAAGGATAGATATTAATTTACCGAGAACCTTGATTCTAGGACTTGTACGTAATTAGGTTACTAACATCAATGGTGTTTGTCATAAGAGATGATTATGGGTCACGTACTGGCATCGTCATTGCAAACTTGGTAAACCCTGATTTTACGTGTACAGTGTTACGTTCAAGTTTAGCGGTGTATTAATAGCATCGGTCAACAAATCATTACGATTTTTTACCCCCTATGTAATTTGAATGTAAGGCCCACTATACATTGACTTGTATTAGATACTGTTAATTATAATTAAGGTTATTTTACAAGCACTTATGTGTACCTACTTCATAAAATATGGTTAGGGTTATCTGATGGATGTTAAAATGTCCTCTCAATATACCTGATATTCATGGGAAGGTCTTGAGAAAATCGTAAAATTAATCGCTAATTTGGTCTATCAATTACCAAAATAAATTAGGTATTAGCTTTGTATGTGATAGCTTCTTCGTACCGCATTTGATTAAAAAACATATTTCTTAAATGCTGCCCTAATCCAGTCAGGAGCTATGAAACTTACACTCAAGTAAATTTTTTACATATCGTATTGCAGGTCGACAGTATCAACCCTTGACCAAAATCGAACTGTAAATACCACTCTATGCACAGTATCATTACTAATTCCCTTACAAATTCCTAGCGAAGACGAATAATTAAATATAACTCGAATAAATATAGACAGATATTTTTTTTCCAGGCTCAAAATCGAACACGAGATTTAGTTCGACTGGTTCGACAAGCAGGGACACTCTCATTTTAGTTTTGATAATATTAACACCAACGTAATATTATTGATAGCCTTGCTTATACGTACAATGTCTTAAACCATTCCTACGCTAAAACACAGCCAACTCGACCCCAAAAAAAGATGTTTGTAATACGAATGATAAGTAATAATATACTTTTTAATAATAAATAGGTGTATGTGGTATCTTAAATATGCGGCAAAGAATAAAGGCAGGATCCATCCAAAGCGGGGCGCCTCAGGTCCCCCATGCTGGACTTATTAGCCAATTGACCATTCAACTGTGAATTGGGTTAACAAGGCGACTTGTCATTCACCTCATCATCATTCAAGTGTTATATAAACAATATCCCTGCAAAACGTAGAAAAAGATTAATTTTAGAGTTTCCTTTTGTGGGGTTATTAGTGTCTGTGATTTTGTAAGCACGTTCATGTGACAGATTTGTTGATATCCTTAACCATTTTTGTTTAGAACGACATATATTTGAATAACGTGTGTTCAATATTATTACCATTCCGTTTTAAAAATAATAATCTCTAGTCAAATCTAGTCCTGTCTTCCTATACACATGTATTAATTTAATTTAAGTAATGTTTTTATTATACTTTATAAGAACTTTTTTAAAAATGCGTTAATATAATTTGTTTTTTTTTTTATTTTATTCATATTGTT